>JARK01000196.1:56412-76299 GCA_000688135.1 Ancylostoma ceylanicum | reverse complement strand
GGGGGGGGGGGGGGAGGTGGGTTGTTTTTATACACTGCTCCAAAATAGTCAGTAAGGCCTAATTGTTTGTTATCGTGCACTTTCACGTGTTTGTTGTGTTCGTCATAGGCAAATCGACGAACACCCGTGTCTCTAGTTAGCACTGTGCAGCGGATCGGCGAGTAAGTGGGTCGTCGTTTTGATGGCTACGCACAATTTTCAGAACCTCGGCCCAGAAGCCGATCTTCCCAGTCGGAGTGACAAACGCCAGTCAATGCGACGAACCCAGCCCAACCTTAACCCCCCCCCTCACCTACAGGGTGACAACAAAGTCTTTGGCCACGCTTTGCAACTCATAAAAATTCCTGTAGGTTAGAGGAGGGAACCAAAACTTAATATGAGTTTACACAATGCATGAGCTTCAAAAACCACTATTAAGATTCCGAGCAAATCTCTAGTCTTTCCGATGCAGGCCTCAAAACTCTCACGAACCGCGTAGCCTTGAGCCCGCATCTCCTCAGGGTCAACTCAACCCTACAACTTTCACAGGGTTTCAGCGATAGGTCCCATAATTTTGTGGAAGCAAGGTAAAGAAGTATGCTATAAAGCAAACATACGGTTATATCCAGATATGTTGGTGTTGAGGAGTATGAGGAATATTTCGTGAATGTGTCATAGTCACCGAAGTGACCTCACAACCAATGTTTTATGATTTTTTCTTCAAAAGTAGTTACAAAATTGCTTTAAAAGGTCCCACCCATGCATATATCGTGCGGTTGGGACTTAGCAATAAAACACAATCACGGATTCCTCCAACGATACTTTGAGCACTGACTTCACCTCTGAGTTTTCGCGAAAACTGCAACAGGTGAACACTTGGTGGTTTCTGCTCCAAAGAAGGACAACAATAGGAAATATTGCTAGAGATAAAATTGCATTCACTTTTGGTCATTTTCGAGAAATTAATGCTTTTCAATTTGTTCTCTACCAAAATTTTCTGGCAAGAAATCATGGCAGACCTCACCCGGCGGCCGCGCTGATGGAGCGCGCACCACTTTCAGAGCTAAATACACCCCAGCTGCCGAGATCTTTGTCGCAGAAACCTGTACTTTTGGGGGAATATAGAGGACACTTTGCGCATTATTCACAATATTTTTCATGTCGGTTCTCTCTTGTAGCAGAGAGTTACACCAACTAATGCGGTGAAATGCTGTCATTTTGTATAATTCCTTTCAAAAATTGTCTTACCCAACAATGTAGCTTAGAAGATGTAGAAGATGCACAATTTTGATAATTCTGATGCGCTTCAATAGTTTTCCTGTGAAAAATGAGCAGAGCATGGCAGAAATAGAACTTTTTACCACGCTCTGTAGGAAATGAGCAACCGCATCTTCGCACTACTTTACTTTATGATGCTGCCATTTTACTCAAAGGCTTTGACACTGTGTCATATACTAAATGTATGTTGGTAGCGACATATGCAACACAACCAACACCATTGCCACCAATTGTTTGCCGAAGTTGCCAGAGAAAATTTCTGTGAAAGTTTTGGCCAAAGACTTTGTTGTCACCCTGTAAATAATCCATCGTCACACGCTTAACCCTGACCCCAAATGTTTCACCACCCAGAGGCAAATAGTTTATTGTAAGACATAAATGTCCATAGACTCTGTTGAAACCTAACAAAACTTGTAATTACGACAAACCGCGTCAGTTCACTCGTCACCGATAAAACTTCGGGTAACATACGTATTCGCGACAATAGCGTGCAAAACCGGCTGCAAACATGATCTTGGAACTTTTGCACAACCGTTTATGCACTGTTTTTTGAGAGCCCATTGTCGGTTGTTGTTGTTGTTGTTGTTGTTGTTGTTGTTGTTGTTGTTGTTGTTGTTGTTATTAAAGGCAGTGCTCTCACAGCAAAGGCTATCACGAATGTGTTAAATATACACGAACAATTTCCATGTTAAATTTCCAGTATACTATAAAACTCAGTTGTAGTAGAGATGAATAGACAAAAATAACAACATCCAACACAACTACTTTTCTTCCTTGAAAACTGAAGCGTTCGAAGCGATCACAAGCATCGAGCCGCCATCGGCTACGATTGTCTGTCCAATGATGTATCGTGATACTCGACGATCCGCCAAAAATGCGATTATGTTCGCAATATCTTCCGGCTGGCCTATCTCACGAATTGGCAGCGAATCCGGTGAGCTTGCAAACCTCTCGTAGAACTGCAATAATTCACCAAAATGAAGTGATTTTTCCTACGAAAACAACCTCTGAATATCCTACCTTCGCCGCCTCCGCATCAGATAATCCTGAGCTTTGACAGAATCTTGTTACAACTGCTCCGGGACTGAAAACTGCTTGGCATTAATGATAAATCCGACCAATAAAAATAAACCTCACCTCACACTATTTACGCGAACTCCTTCAGGAATTAATTCTAGCGCAAGAGAACGTGTCATCTGGTCCAGAGCGGCTTTCGCCATTGCATAGTACATAAACTTTGGTGACTGAAATCAGACATGCCCAAGAGGAAACAGAAAAGCGACAGGAAAGAAAATGATTTGGAAAAAAAGTGAGAAAAACCACCAACACCCTTCGGTTGCCCAGCAATACTAGACACGTTGACAACTTCTCCCTTCGTTTTTGCCAAATACGGCCGAGCAAGTTGAACCATTTGAACGACACTAAATGCATGACAGCATACTTCTATGTAATAAGCTGCTAATAACACGAAAAAGCAGAATGGAATTATAATTATGAGAGATAGATGCACTACCGGGAACTATAACATGTCTCCTTATTCAACATCATGTGCAGCAATACATAGTAAAACGAACGCTGAAATGTGAATTACCTGTAAACGTTCAAATCCATTGTCTTCTCCAAAACATCGACACTGGCCGTGACACCGCCACATCCCTTATCATCACGTAACATACCACCAGCGTTGTTGACCTAGGAGGTAAACTTAGAACATTGTCCCTTTCTAAGGCAACTGTCAGTAGCAGCAACGCAGTGCCACCCTCACTTACACCCTACAATCAGCGGCAGGTTTGCACTCCCCCTCTGCAACGAAAAGAAAAACGCCGTAGAAGATTTTTCTTGGAGAAGTATTTTTCCAAAGTACGATTGCAATTGACCATTAAAAGTTGATCAAGAAATGCATACAAAAAAGAGCTATCTAAATAGGTCAGAACTAACCAAAATGTCGATCTGCCCCCATTTCTGAACAGTGCTCGAGACGACTTTCTCCCTTCCTGAGGCGTCGGTTACATCGGCGATAACGACGTTTAGATTATCTTCCTTGCCACCGGCGTCAATAATGCATCGTTTTGTAGCCTGGAAGGAAACAAGAAATAGTTCACTAGTGATTTCGATGCACACGTCCAAAAAACTTCAGATTGTAACCCCATACCATCTTCCGCTCAGTGCAGCCTTTCTTACGAAAAAAAAAAAAAGAATTCAAAGTCATCACAACAGCTCATTACTGAGTTTTGGAATTTTAACAGAAATGAAACCAAATAATTTCTGCAACTTACTTCAAGACCGTCCTGTTTTCTTCCTGTGATCGTCACTTTTGCACCTTCCCTTGCAAACAACACGGCTGTCCCGGCACCGATGCCAGATGATGAGCCTTAACGAGAAAAAATAAAACAAATCCAAAGAGAGAAGAAAAGTGAACTACATAATTCACACAGAATTCAATACGGCATGTGTACATCTAAAAAATAAACATCTTAAAAAAACTAGCCTCGCTAACTAGACTTATTAAAGGGACCATCCATCTTTCTACAGTAAGCGTCGACGGCGATGCATTTTTCACGGACCGAGAGGCACGCAGCGTGATAGCGCCGTTCGTGCCGGAATCTTCTCCGTGAAGCAGTCTACGGGATTTTCTTGATAGCTGGTTTTTTCTTGACAGTTAACGTCAAATTTGACGAAGATATATGAAGAAAACACTGATTTGCCTCTACAGCGGCGCGGCCGCGTCGCGTGCTTCCATTGTCCGCGAAAAGCGCGCTGCCATCGGCGCTCACTTTACAAAGCATCTAGTGCACCTTTCGCAAAAAAAAAAAAACAGCGATGGTTGAATATGGACCATCGCATAGAACTGTAATTTTCGCACTAAACAGCAAGCAGTCATAATTTGTTTCTTTGCTCGCGAATTACAGTGCACCTTCATTCACCCCTTTTTCTCTCAAACTCCCAACAGGTCAACTAACACGAGAAGCATTCTGTTGAGCTTTCAAACCTAAGCCTAATCATTGTTTCATAGTATATTTGAAGTTTTACCTGTGACAATGACAACCTTGCCGTCGAAACGCGCCATGTTGACAGCTGGAATGAAGCGAAATCACTGAAAGCCCGGTTTCTATCCACTGTTCCGCAATGTGTCAGCGAAAAACAATGCATTTGTCATCATGTACTTTCACTTGTTTACTTCGTCTAGCAAAGATGCGAGCAACCAAAGAACAACCTCTGCAGAACTGTCGCAAAGCGGCTCGTTGCGCTACCAGCTTGAGAAGCATGTCGTGAATGGAATCCAATGAGAAATTCGACGAAGAGGAACAGGGACGAGTTCTATCGATTGCAGAGGTTTGCTGTATACGCTTCTTATCACCGTGTTAGCTTTGCTTTCGACACGTCTATAGTCGTTTGCAAAAACTAGGGGATTCGAGTGTTTATCATCTCCTTCCACCAGTTTCTTTACTAGCGGGTGCAGTCTGGTCCCGACACGAAAACACGCAATATCGCGCTAGTACCTAACACCTTCGCAGTAATATTTAGGGGCTTTGGTTCTTTTATAGCACTTTCTCGTAGATGTGTGCCCTGGGTTTTTTTTTCTCACAAAGGAAAATTCTCAGCTATGCAAGAGATCAGTATTGTGCATACGTATTTACTTCGTCCATCAAAAGTACAAAAGAGTTTTGCGAAGTACCGTCTATCTAAAACGACGGGGCCACCGACGCGGTCGGAGATCCAGAGGCGGCGCGGCTGTGACGTGGGCGACTTGGCAGCATACAGCATACGTCACAGCCGCGCCGCCTCTGGATCCTCGACCACGTGTCGGCGGCTCCGTCTTTTCGCCTCGACGTTACACCTGTTTGGACAGGCTAGCACAGTATGCGGGTTGGTCGAACGAGGATGAGAGCTGTGATATCAGTGGATGCGCAGACAGTCAGAGTACCACACGAGGTGTACTTATATACGTAGAGGAGGGTGAGTGGGTCTCGACTACTGAATTCTGTTGTGAATAATCTACATAGGATTTAGAAGAAAGGCAAGGAACAAAGGTGACACGAAATGAACATTCGCATACAGAATTTTATCCATACACAAGAAGAAACATATAGAAATCTAGCAGAACAGAGCGCTCCTCACCGTCTGTTTGGCCGTAGCGTTTCGAACAGGCGTTTTTTTTTTGTATCAATCAATAATCCTCTTTTCTGCGGGTGTACACTGCAGCAGGTTTTGCATCTGGCAGCAGAACTAACTGCGAATTGTTGGCTGCAATGAAATTGTGGTGGGTTCAATGTTCATGACTGGGGTAGTGATACTTGCAAACTCTTCAGAACAGTTTATTCAAAGGCGGCGGTTTTTACCTCTATGTTAACTTGCGTCCCATTTATTCGGTTAGATCACAACATTGCTCAGACATTCGCTCGGGAGTCCCGCCTGACAAAAAGCTTCCTTATCACTTTCGGGACAAAATCAGGAGCTCCGGCGGGAGACATCATTTTGGTTTTGTTGCGGGATTAACCCGAGAATGGTGCCGGTTTGTTATTGCCACGTGGTAACCCTTATCAAATGCGGGGTATATAAGGGCCTCACTCTGCAGGTAGGCTTCAGTCTGCCCTCCGCTTCGGCGGAGAGGAGTTCTACGGGAATCGTCTGGCCTGCTGGGGCCCGCTTAAGACCGTGGCCCAGTGTGAAGACTATACTTTGGAATATTCGAAAATTTTCTTCGAATAATCGAATTTCGAATTTATTCGATTTCTAATTTTTTCGAATAATCGAATATCGAATTTATTCGATTTTTCACTTTTATCAAATAATCGAATTTCGAATTTATTCGATTTTTCCATTTTTTCGAATAATCGAATTTCGGATTTATTCGATTTTTCCATTTTTTCGAATGATCGAGTTTCGAATTTATTCGAGTTTTCATTTTTTCGAATAATCGAATTTCGAATATATTCGATTCGTCATTAATTTCGAATTTTTGAATTTATTCGATTTTTCAAACTTCGAATAATCGAATAAATTTGAAATTTGCTTTCGTTTTCATCCGATTACTTGAGCAGTTTGACTATTTCGGAAAGCGGGGAGTCTCCTATGACCTTAGAATTTGAAGTCACGGTTTTGAAGATTTCTTCTACTATGATAGACGCTCTGCGAGTATGTTTGACTTCAATCATGACATTCTCAACACTCAGAGATACGAAGAAATATACCGGCTGAATCAGTGCTCTAGGGATTCTAGCTGCAATATGGCACGAAATCTTAAAGGCAGGGTCTGACCAAAACGGTCTCTAGGTGTCTCTTGCTTGAAAAGTTCCATACGATGACAGCGACCTCAAGGCTTTTCACTTCATAAGTCGTTCTCGAGGCTTGTATAGGAAATCACAGCAACAACACCTCTTTGTTGCCGGATGGAGGTCCTTTTTGAAAAGTCTTGCTGTGGTGGATGATGGGAGCAGCCCTACGCAGAGCAGAGCAGAAAGTGTTTCTTTGGCAACCATTTTTCTTTCTTTCTTCGGGGTTGACCTTGAGGAGCATTATCAATGTGGAATTACGTGATTAACGAATGAGTAACATTATGAAGAGCTTCGAAAAACAGATACACTGCTGATCATTCGTCCTCTGCGGACCATCCAATATTACAGAGAAAAGCCTGGCAGCTTGGAAAGCAGAACTGTGCGGACACAAAATTCCCTCGAATATTCGAAGTTATTCGATTATTCGAGGGAGAGCCGAATCGATTTTCGAATAAATTCGAAAGTAGACTCATTTCGAGTATTCGAATTTCGAATAAATTCGAAAATAGGCTTTTTTCGAATATTCGAATTCCGAATAAATTCGAAAATAGACTTTTTTCGAATATTCGAATTTCGAATAAATTTGAAAATGGACTTTTTTCGAATAGTCGAATTTCGAATTATTCGAATTCGAATGTTTATTCGGATTTTTTATTCGAATACGTTATTCGGTCCAAAGTATAGTGAAGACCAGCCGAGATGCGTGGGAGGCCGTCGCGCTCGGCCGTGACGCGGATGCGAAATCCGCTAGTAGCGGCCGGCGTTGGCCCACGGACCGCATACGCGTTGCGGTCATCGTGCATTTCGTTTTCTTTCGTTTTTCAGTTTCGGGACAAAATCCGGTCTCCCGCACTATGATAATGGTATCATTTTCGGGACAAAATCCGGTCTGCCGCCGGAGCTTGCGGGACAAAATCGGGATGTTGCGGGACAAAAACTCAAAGTTTTTGATGACTCCCGCTCACCCTCGAGCGGGAGTCATCATTTTGTAGTGCGGGACTACCGATCGAATGTCTGAGTGAGTAGAACACTAAGAATTGCGGCTCCCAGTTACGTCGCGGTAGTTCGCGGCGATCTTCGCGACGCGACATCGCGGATAGCCGCGCGCGACCCTGTTTGTACTTTTTGCAGTGCCTGTGTAGGTGTTTGAGTGAAAAATTGTGAAAAATTGTCAGAAGTAATTTTATACATATTTTTAATGTAGTAAAAAGGAATGAGAGCTACAGCAAACGTCATGTTATTTGAACTGCCCGTTGACGGTTTCGTTGGCGCATGCGGCTAGCATAAGGATTGAGCCGCCGTCGGCAATGATTGTTTGACCGACGATATAGGACGATTGACTGCGATCAGCGAGGAAGGCGATGATGTTTGCGATATCCGACGGTTCAGCAACTTTTCCACATGGCAGTATACCTCTGTTGCTTGCGTAGTATGCATATAACTGGAAAAAAGGGTAAGGTATAGTAAGGGACGTTCATCACTGAGTAAATCTAGCGAAGGTGCTTTGAAAGGCAATGCATGGTGTGTATATCTCGTGGTGGCGTACGGGTGCACCGCGATGACGCGAGCTGGCGATCGATACTCAGCTGCTTGTATGCTGGAGCGCTGCCAGCAGTACGCCACGCTCTTAGCATGCGGTGCGCTCGCAGGCCACCCCGAATTATACTCACTGTATATTCTCCCTTTGTTCGACTCTATCTGCTATGGTGCATGTGTACCCTACGTGAAGTAATCAGTATCTATACTTCATCGCGAGGGTATCCGTGACACCGCGTCGTTAGGACAAACGTGAGCAACCACAACGCGACCATTGCTCACGCATACATCCACTAGCGACCAATCGCTCTTGAACATTTTGATTGGGCGCGATGGTCGCGTCGCGATGAAGTATAAACACAGAGGTGCAGCTCCCCTAGCGACTCGCCGCAGGCAGGTCGTTATCGATTGACCGTGGTTGTACCCCGCCCACAATCGATATGCATTGAAATTTACGTCTACGCTCTGTGATCTATAGTTCACGTAGAGTATAGCAGCAGTCTAGTCTTCTCTGTTTCGCTAGGAGACGAGTGACAGATGTCCTGAGGCTCATAGCATTCACGGTACCCACCTGTTCTGTCATCTCATCAGTTAAACCCATATTTTGTCCGAATCTCGTGACAACTGCTCCTGGACTGAAAAAAACAAGCATTATTTGGCGAGAATATACTCACTCTGCTGTGATTGGTCTAACGCCCGACGCCCCGCCCACGGCTGCTGTGATTGGTCGATCCGCAGTGTCATTTTTACATATTTGTACGTGGTTATATCAGACTAATTTATAGACACTATATTAGGAATACAAGTGCAGTGCGCAAAAAGTCGAAGACAACCAGTAACTGTGTTAGTAGTAATATGTCATGTTATGTTGTTTATTTATTTATTTATTAGAAGTGCTATGACGTCACCTGACTGTGTTCACACGTACTCCTTCCGCTATGAGTTCAATGGCTATCGCTCTTGACATTTGGTCCAGAGCAGCTTTCGCAGCAGCATAGTAGGGGAGATTTGCAAACTGCAAATCATATATTGGACAGTTGCCGAGACACGCGGACAGTGCTTGTCCGCAATTGCACAAAAACCGCAAAACTTACTGCCACTGGCTGGCCAGCCATACTTGAAACGTTGACGATCTCACCCTTGGACTTCACAAGATGTGGACGAGCCACTTGGATTAAGTCAACAACACTGAAAGAGCGTTTTTTAAAAAGATCTATTCGTTGGTACCGATTATTTTTCCAAGGACATCACCTGAACAGGTTCAACTTCATCGTTTTTTCCAGGACATCCGTGCCTGCGTCCAGTCCCATTGAGCCGCTTTCGCTACGGAACGCGGCACCAGCGTTATTGACCTGGGTAGGATAGGTATAGACCTAGTGCTGATTCAACTCTGGCATAAAAACGGACAACTAACCAAAATGTCGATCTGTCCAAATTTCTGGGTAGTGCTTGAGATAATGTGCTCCCTACCAAGAGCATCCGTCACATCGGCGACTGCGACGTTGACGTCATCTTCCTTGCCTCCAGCTTCGAGTATAGCCTTCTTGGTGGCCTAAAAAAAGAGTTCAAGGGTAGAAAGTAGCACATCCAAAGTCAGGACACCCCCCCCTCACCTGAAGCCCATCCTGATTTCTGCCAGTAATTGTTACTTTAGCACCTTCTTTAGCAAACAACACGGCTGTGGCGGCTCCAATTCCAGAGGAGGAACCTAAATAATGAGAATGCTCATGGATATCTACTGAAGAAATAGGTAACAACGACAGGTAAATTTTACCAGTAACAATGGCGACTTTTCCTTGAAAACGTGGCATAATGTGAGGGGACGAAAAACCGTGTGAACAAACAGACCAGGTGTCTTATGTACACCGTACAATGATGATAATGTTCACGAAGGGTGGAACTTGCGCCAGAGCAAAGACCAGACCGCATTCTCTATGAAATGGGCCGGCGTGCATCATTGGGATTATACGGGATGGAAGGATTGACACCTTTAAAATTATCCCCTCGGATTGAGGGCGTTGGCCCGTTTACCATGGGTAGTCCAAATGATGCATGGTGGCTCTGGCGGAGGACGTGAGGCGTTGAGGGAATTTGTCACCCAGATTGGAGCAACTATTTCTTGGTAAAGCTTTATTTACCCGGTGGAGACCTGCACAGAACTCGAAAATTTTCCTAAATGTTCAGCTAGAATGCGTAGAGCAGGTTGTTGACAAGCTTCTTGTGGGCAAGTTTGCGATCGCATCTGAAACCTCCTGAAGCTTGTCGACAACTCGCTTTCGCGCATTCTTGCCTACAAGTTGTGGGATTCAAAACTCGCAGACAACTTGCCTCTGTTCTCTTGTGCTGCCAGCTTATTTAGAGCCATCAGAGATCCCGTTTTCTAAGCCTCATTCACCACTATCTCGGTATTCTTTCCGGTCGCATCGTGTGAGGAATCTAATACCTCAATTGCCTCTTCTTCGCCAACAAGTTGTCACGGAAAAGCTTGTCGACAACTTGTGCATGGATTGCACTAATGACGTCAAACTGGTCGACAACAATCCCGTGACTAAAAACTAGCCTGCAAGTTACTTTAGCAAATACTTGCTGGAAACTTGTTCTACATAAATGTTCTCAGTATGTAGAGTACACGAGTCGCTCGGCAGCGGATGCCGAGATGGTCTCTGACGACTGCGGAAACTAAACAAACGACGGTGATATGTGTCGCGCAATCGACGCACAAACGACGACATAAACGGTCGCAAGCTGTTCGATGTTCGAAGCCAATGCCATGTGTTCTCGCTTTGTGAAAAAAACCGCGACGAGGCCAGTGAAGTTTCCCTGAGAATTTTCTAGAATTGCTGTTGAAAAGTGGACAAGTTTCCTAAAAAGATAGACTCAGATGCAAATTTTCTATAGATGACCGCGAAGCTCCGTAGAAGCTGGAAATTTCACAACTCGTGCGGGTGCAGTATACTCCTCTTTGAGTCAGAATGCACCCACCTTCTATGTATGAACTCTTTTGCAATTAAAAAAATTGCGTCACTGACATAACTACCTAATGACAAGGTAATGGTGCCAGCTTTATTCTGATCTGGCAGCATTGAGTGGAATGCTAATGCCGGTCAGAGTGGAGGAATGGTGAAACGCAGGGCCTGTGTGGATAGATGTGTGAAAAATTTCAAAATTAAAGCTCTTTTATTCACAAAATAAACTCTACATTTTAGGCGCCAGGCCGAGGAAATCAGTGGCATTCGAGGCTAGGACGAGCGTCGTGCCACCGTCGGCGATGATCGTCTGGCCGACGATGTAGGATGACTGACTGCGATCGGCGAGAAAAGCGATCACACTTGCAATATCTGACGGTTCCCCAACTTTACCGGCAGGCAGTGCAGCTCGGTTGCTGGCGTAGAATTGGTACATCTGAAAGGAAAAAAAATCAAGGTGGTAGGACAGAATTTTCCAGGGTTTATAACATATGAAGTGCCTACTTTCTCAGACATCTCGTCAGTGAAACCCATATTCTGCCCAAACCTCGTCACAACTGCTCCAGGGCTAAAACAAACTGTATTACCTTGCGGATATGGACTCGTTTGCTGTGACTGGTCAAATGGCTAGCGCCCCGCCCACCACTGATACTATTGGTCGACTCATAATATTGTGACATTACCTGACACTGTTCACTCGAACTCCGTCAGCTATGAGATCCATTGCTGCTGCCCTTGTCAACTGGTCCAAAGCTGCTTTCGCCGAAGAATAGAATGCGGTTCTTGCAAACTGCAAATCATCTTTTGGAAACATGCCAAGTCATTATTCGGCTGCCGCGCAGTCGCGCAGAAGTACGCAATTGCACAGAAACGGCGCGGATGAGCTTACCCCCATTGGTTGGCCGGCAATGCTGGAAATGTTTACGATTTCGCCCTTGGATTTCACAAGATGAGGGCGGGCTAATTGGATCATCTCAACAACACTGAAAAAAGGGGAGGGTTCAGTAAAATTTATTGGTTGATGCTAATTTTTAAAAGTACCTCACCTGTACAAATTCAATTGCATAGTTTTTTCAAGCACATCCAAGCCAGAATCCATTTTCAGTGAGCCACTTTCGCTGCGGAATGCCCCACCGGCATTGTTGACCTTGAATGGAAGAAATGACCATGGAGGACAATCCTATTTTTTAGAAAATTGTCCCAGGTTAGTGAGGAGAGGCGGACAACTAACCAAAATATCGATCTGTCCGAATTTTTGGACAGTGCTCGAGACAATCTGCTCTCTACCATGTGCATCAGTCACATCTGCGGCCACGACGTTGATGTCATCTTCCTTCGCTCCAGCTTCGAGCATGGCCTTTTTGGTGGCCTAGAAATCAATAATCGATAAAACAAACAAGAAGTGCACAACTATAACAGCACCCCACCTGCAGGCCATCCTCCTTCCTACCAGTGATCGTTACTTTAGCACCTTCACTAGCGAATAACACTGCTGTGCCAGCTCCAATTCCAGAAGAGGAACCTCAAGAGTGAGGGCGTTAGTCGATATGCATCAAAGCTACACGAATTAAAGAAATTGTGTGATACCAGTGATGATGGCGACTTTTCCCTGAAAACGCGGCATGATGTGGGGAGCGATTGAAAAACGTATCAGCAAACAGATGAGGCGCCTTAAGTACACCGAGCGGTGATGATAAAGTTCCCATAGAGTGTGATTTGTGATGGATCGAAGATCAATGCGTCCTCTTTATCAAAACTTCAGGCGGAGCAGATTAGGTGACGAATTATGAAATCGTAAAAAAAAATTCCGTGCTAATGCAAAAATAGAAATGAAGTTTATGGAATTGCATTCTCATGCTTCATGGTTCCATGTCATTTTGTATAACATTATATACGTACTAATGCATGCATTTCATGAAATGATGGAGCGACTTTTTACGTTCTCGGCCTTTGATATCCAGGAGGAGACGCATACGGATCCCATTGCAGTTCTTCTCCACAATTGTTGTGATCTTCTACCTACAGTGTGGTATACCATCAGAAGGGAGTAATCAGTTGAGGCCTCTTCATCTGGGCAAGAAAAAATAAGAAAAGAGTTCCCTAACAAAAATGTCACTTTGAATCTGCAGTTTCCGGATTGCTATTGCTACTAATGGGTTTATTTTACCCTCAAATTCGTTCAAAATGAGGAAGTTATCCCTATTATCTCAGAGAGGGCCGATGGAATGACTTTGTCTGCAATTGCGACCACATAATTTTCATCGATAAGATGTGTTTGGAAGAAGATTTTACTAGGTGGCAGTAGTGAAGGACATCAAAATGGAGGGAATCATACATATCAGAACTTACAGAAGAAGGTGCAAAAATCAGATCCCTGCTGAGGTCGTAGTTTCAGACAAAATCACTCCATCGGCCCTCTCTGGACTAATGTAGACCACAGCATGTCGTTATTCACCTGCTTGTGCATACATTTGCCCACAGTAGCCCTGCCAGGTAAGAGTACTGTAAGAAAACAGGTGAGGACTCTGAGTAGTACTCACTATACATATGTTGTTTCTATGCATCTGCCTACCCCTGTTTATGATTTTACGTCCCCAATAGTATACTTACGACCCAGTGAAGCATTAGATATGTTCGAATTCGGAAATTTCGAATAAGCTGAAATTTTGGATTCCCGACTAGGACCGAGAAATGCAACCCTTGGGTGATGATATCATGGGTTTAGGGCTTCCTCTTCTCTCAACATTCGCATTTTTTTTGGGTCGGCTCCTGAATTTTTTCACTAAACTAATCAAGTTATTCGACTTTTATTCAGCCCTAAACATACATACATAGTTCCCATTAACCATTCCAAAAAAAAAAAAAAAAAGAGTGAAGCACTCTGTGCGTGACCGTGCTCTGCGATGGATACTCAGTCAATCAACCGATATGTACCGTGTTTTCAATATTCAGGATTTCTAGGGGACAGTTGAAAGTACAAGCTACATTTCTCCTAAAAAATCTCTTAAAAATTTCCCGATTCCATCGATTTCCCTTACCATTGCTTCAAGCCTGAGAAAACTATGTCCAATGAAGTTCTCCTATACGCTGATCACGAGACAATGGGGATTTTTAGAGGCTGATATCTGCCTTCATCATGATCTTGATTCATCATGGTTTTGATTTCCAGTACATTTTTTCTTCTTTTTGATTTTTCCTTATTTTTAGCTAGTGGTTATGTTGGGATTATTCGACTATGTTAGGTACCGAATTACGAATATCCGGTTCCTCTAAGTTTGACCTCGATGTCTCTGCCTTTTACCTGATCCTCCTCCTTTCCTTTTTTTTCGTGGATTTACAAAACTGCTCACATGGGGTCGAGAACCGACGGTCGGTTCCGCGTAGTAGCCGTCGGTTTTCATCATGACCAGGCGAAAGCGGCCTGTTGCGTAACGTTCCATGAGGCAATCGTCTCTGACTAACTGTCAAAGCTCCTTGAGAAGATAACGTAAAACGAGGTGGACGCACGTGTGGGCAAATAATCCTTGAAAGTTCTCGGTGCAATGACAAATAATCAGCATTTTCATCCTAGAACCCGCACAAGATTGCACAGCGGCAAAAGTGTGCGATTTTGTGCGGGCTTATCTATGATGTTTTTTCACATTTCCGAGGAAAATTGAGAAAGTAGGTGTGGCCTTCAAACAAGTTTCCACCAGGATAAACCTGATCCCGGGAGACACAGCTGGCAGATTCTGAATAACGAATAAAAATAGGTAATTTCACATTCATATTCTTACACCATGTGTCCTGTTTTCTACCCAGGACCATCACAAGCTAACCTTTGGTGGGCTAATTAAGAACGTGTCATAATGAGCGTCAACTGACGACAGCGTTACATCATCTAATGCGTTTCAGCCACGGGGCGCCTGGCTATTACCTGTAAAAACCGCACTGTAATCGATCATTCACCGCGTTATCTAATCTAGTAATTACTGTACGAGCAGCTATTAGGTAATTCACGTGGTGAAAATGGTGAAAATTTCGCTGTTGGCAAGGCGCCAGGGAAATTTATCAAAAATTTTTTTATCCGAAATTAGACAAGCGTTACGCATGAAAGTGCGCTCTACAGCCAAATCTCTGACCCAATTTAGAGCAGGGCTTGGATGCATCAACGAGATTACCGAAGGTAAAATTGTTGACTTGCATCTTAATTATGGGTAAATTTGCGTGGTGTCGACATGTTTACCCCGGGTAATCTCAAAGACATGTATAAGCGAGCAGACAGGAGGTAACTAGTGCCTAGTGAATCAAACATGTTTCCTTTTTGATAAGTAACATCGATGAAATTGTTCAAAAAAAGGTGGAATTCTTACCCAATGTCATATCCTACATCTTGTTACTCACATTGGTGTTGAGTAGTAAGTTTGCCATGGGGCAAACATTAGCCATAGGTCAACGCATGTAGCTCACCTCCTCGATAAGAGATGGTGTTCGATACCGTTTTGCTTACAGCATTCGCGTGGCGGACAGGCGCGTGGCGATCTATAGATAAGCCCGAGGAGATTTATGATGTTACGCTGGTCGCTACGATTTTTTCCACTGTGGGAAAAAAGTCCTTCAAAATTGTGCAGGCACAGGGCTGAAATTGGGCTAGTTTCGAGGAGCCGCTTGGATTTATTTGTGGAGCATTTAGGGTGAGTTACTGCGTCTCAGCGAAGTTTACGGGAGATTTGTGGCAGTTGTCCGCTTATGCCCTGGATGGAAAAAAGTGAAAATGAAGGTATGGATCGAACCTAGATACAGCACAAAATTTTAAGAATTTGGCTTTTTGCCACAACAGTATGCTATGGCGCTATAAGTCAAATTGAGTGATAGTTCTATTTTTTAATGTAATTTTTATTGGAAACAAAAAAAAACGATTAAAATTCCAGGAGGTGACATACATATTTTTGGTCTCCAGCTATGGCACTACAGTAATACCATTTGTTAGATTACAGTAATTCCACAGTAATACTTTCAATACAGTAGTGGTAACAGTTTACCTCTCCTTTCAAAGTCTATGAGATTCTGATTGATTTCTCTGATTCCATAAGAAAATGTGCCAAACTATTCCAATGATTGGGAATCCAGAAAATCCCCCTCACCACTAAGCCCCGCCCCATCCCCCAAAAATGACTCGTGCCCGCTACAGTACCCCACGTGTGGGGGCGTGGCCAGCGGATGATACCCTCTCACTGGCCTCATCATTCCACAGTTGTGTTGATCCGCCCGCCCGTCAGACAACAACATGACTTCTTGGGATTACCCGTACTTCCCGCTGCCAGCCCTTGAGCTGCACTCACCCGGCTGTTCCATTCCACTGCCGCATACTTTCCCTGTTCAAGCCCAACACTCGGCTAACAATAGCCCACCGCAGTTCACACAAGCTACAAAGTAAGTCCACGATTTTTTTGTGCACGGCCTTTAGTAACTCGGGTTTTTGAGGACGATTTCAAAATCGCGGCGATACCAACCGCCACCGCCACAACTGCTGAGGCTGCGACGAAGCGCGGCGAATGAGCGAGAACGTCGTCGGATGAATGTGCTGAATGTGGCCTACGATAAGGTATATTGTGCGCTATTACTACTTTGAATGGTGCATAACCGGAGCGCGAGAAGTTCTGTAAAGTCACTGTATTTTGCCTTAGCGCAGAAATTCCTTAGCTATAAAGTCATTCAATTTCAACACTTCTCTATTGGAAGCATTCGAAATTTCATGCTGAAGGCTGTAATTATATTGCCTGACATCCAAAATGATAAAGAATATCAGTACGCGCTAATTCCAGCCTTTCAATAATGCGTAGAATAGCCACGGCTTCACAGGTGTGCTTTCTGAATCATGCAGTGGAAATTGATAGTCATTTATGAGCCTTCTGAAACCGGAAATGGATCATTAGTTACAATTTGGAGAGGATGCCTATTTATTTAATCATTTAATTATTTATTTATGGTTACTTATTTACTTACACGCTTATTCACATGTTTATGTTCTCATAAGATGCGCGACAGAAAGCGAGAATCTGAGCGCATGGTCAATGAGATCGGCAAGTTTACAAGTCTAAAACTTTGAAATTACGCAGTGAAAAAAACTGCAAATCAAAGTATAGGAGCATCCTTTAGTTGGTGAAAAAAGGAACAAAAAACAAGAATCAAAATTCATAATCCTCACTTTTTCGCTGCCGAAAATGCACAACACCAGGGATCATAAGAGCAAAAAATTTAGGAAATGACTTCCGTAATGTTAATACATTTTGAGCTCTCAAAGCCTTTTTTTTTTGAAATATATCTCCCACTGACGTTTCTCTTTCCCTAACGTATTCACACTCTATGAATTTCCACATATATTATTGTTATTTTTAATTATCATTATTTTTCGCCTGAGATTGTCTCGTAAAGTAAGGGATCAGAGTTACCTAGTAGCCGTCCTATTAAAGTTAGATTCAGTGTGCCGTCCACAGTGAGCTTCACTAACCACATGTCGTTTTTGAAACTGTACTGCCGCTGTGAACTTTCCCACAGTAGTGAATTTAATGAAAAAAGGAGTTATAAGTAAGCTAAGATATTGAATTTATAAGCGAAATTTCACTAGGTTCACTAGGAGTAGTATAAGAACCGTGGTGAAAATGTACTTCCACTGATTTTAGAATTTTACCAAAAATAATGCTCATTGTATGCCATAAATATGTAGTGGCATAGAAATTCCTTAATTTTGAATTTATAGTGCCTCCGATAACTATAGGACAGTCCAAGTTTTGTCTGACCAATAGACAAGTCACACTACTCTTCTACTGGTCCAACTTTTGCTGTCGCTATTTCTGGAATGTTGAGGCTTGTGACAGGTTGTCCAAACTGAGTCAGTTACTGAATGTTGTACAGTGGTAAGCAGCAGATTTAATGGCTGGAAAATACCGCAAGCTCTTTATTTCCCAAAATAGCTGACAGAATTTCGGTCCCTTATGCTATAACAGTTAGCTCTGGTGGAAATTCCATCTTGCTACCAGTACTTATTGGATGTTTGTACCACTGCGAAATTTCAAGAATACGATAGAATATTTGTGAAATTTACCAGCACTCAGCACCTAGCCAATCAATCATCGTGCGGACAACTGTCACTGATTTTTGAATCGTCCACGCACGCGATACCGTATCAACCCAGCCACCAAGCTGTTGCTGGTGCTGCTGCTGCTAAGGCGCCAGTCAAGGACGACTAGTTGAAGACACGCTAATGAATGATTTAGTGTCAGCATTAGATATGCACATTTCGCGCACCTGTTGTATTTTGCACGCGCTTCGGCTCTGCTTCTCTGATTCGTCGTTAGAGACGCAGAGGGCGATCGAATGAGATCTGAGGAGTCGCAGACAGACAGAGAATGTTTAGGAAGCATTTTCACATTTTTTTTACAATGGGTCCTCTAACACGTATTTTCCAGCAAAAATTTATTGATTTCTCATGGCCTACCTGAACTACAGTATTCTATTCCAGCTACGTACCGTACTACCCGAAATGGACTCGGGACGTCGCCTCTCCAAGTACGAAACCCTACAAATGGCACAGCAGTACATCGCTTGCCTCATGGAAATCCTTGGCGAAAATGGTGCAAAACAGACGCCTGAGAAATGATCAATCGATATCGATCAATATTTTCCTTGGCTACTATTCTATGCTCACATTCCTAATTTGTGCACTTTTATGGGTATCTTTTGATCTTTGATCTTGTAACGTTGTGGTTTCTTGGTAGTGAATGAATATTTGCATTGTATTTGAGTTTTGTGCTGTAATAGAAAATAGTGTTAATAGCTTAGAGAGTTATAGGGTTAGAGGTAGAGATAGAGAGAGGGTTAGAGACGCAGAGAAGCGCTACTCGTAGAACACAAAGGCCAGAGAGAATTCATAGCTTTGGACACTTACATGTAAAAATTACACGTCATTACTTGTTGAATTGTTCGAATATTCGAATTTCGACTTTGTCTGACATGTTCGAACATTTGCTTGACCACGCTCTTCTTAAAATAAACAAAAACAAACAAATATGAGCCCATAAATTATCAAAGTGTTATTCATCGTTCGCTGGAAGGCGTGTGGGCGTGGCTTTGCTGCAACTACGGGTATAATGCAGAGCTTCCAATAAAGTGTAAACAAGGATGCACCTGTAGTACATATGTTAAAAGCCCTTTATGTACCTTGTAGTAACTTAGCAGCGATCTCTGAAATAGTTAGGTGTTCCAGCAAGAAAAAAAAACTTGTAGTATAGCCCCGCCCCCTTTGTCAGACTCACCAACTCATTCAAATTTTTACGACGTTCAAACATGCTCAAACAAGTTCGTGAGTTCGTTCTTCGCCCAAGTTATTTGCCGACAAAAACCAGACGTAAAAAATGCGCCGGGTCCGCAAAAACGCGCACAAAGATACGCATTAAGAACCTCACTCATCGCATTTTTACGATGTGTCGCGTGTGCCGAAGTGCCGAAAACGAACGAGGATCCGTATCGGCGCAGAGATCGCTGCTGTAGATAGGCAAACTCATAGCGTCTCGCAGGGGTCCAACGCAGGGCAACGACGGTCAACTGGCACAAGTCACGGCTAATTGCACAATTCTACAGTGAAAAATTGCGAATTCCGTGGAGTAATCTCGGTGGCAGGGATCAGAAGCGCCGACGTTGGCGCAATTAAAGGGCGCAAACTTTGTGAAAACGAGCCGACTGCGTGTGTTTTGACGCGTGCCGACGGTAATTTACTCAGGGAAGGCATTCCGCTGAAGATTTCCCGTAAAATAAATGACAAGGTGTGAAAAAGGCGCGGAGAGAAGGGGTTACTGGTGGGGGGGGGGGGGGGT
>JARK01000196.1:44846-56268 GCA_000688135.1 Ancylostoma ceylanicum | reverse complement strand
GGGGGGGGGGGGGGTGGTTGTACGGTTTTTTTCACATTTTGGCAGGAATATTCATATAGTAACTTGGTAGCAGCGTGTTTATGAAATGGGTATGGATTTTGTACTATGTAGTTTGCTTTCAAAGCATTAGTATTTCAAGAAATCATTCTCAATAATTTACCCCCTTGGTTACCCAGTTACCCAGGAAAGCCTTATTTTTGAAATTTCACCCGTTTTTCATAGTAGAGAGTGAAAATCCCATAGGAAACATGAGAAATTACATCGCAACAGCTATTAAGGACTCCCAATTTTGGAAATAAGCTAACGTGCTCCAATGCCAATGTTCTGACCGCAGGTCAAACTCATTGTCAGCTGAAACAGCCGAAGGGTAATAGATCTATATATAAAGCATGGCAACCATAATGACAACTTTTTTCAAAAACCTGAGCAACGCGCTTGGGCGCGAAATTCAAACGGTGATGAGCGTATGTGAACGAGGCAACGAAGAAAAGCGCTATGAAACATGGGACATCATAGAAATTCCTAGAGCCTAGGATACTTCCCTCCGGATGTTTGCATAATGGCTTATTGATTGACTTTATCGATTTTCTCGGTCACGCTCCGATCAAGATCGAAATGTGCCTAGTTTTAGACTTTAGACTGTGCACTGAAAATCTGGAACTGCCTTGATTTCAGTGCCTAGCCATTGACCGTTAATCGTTAAGCGTTAGTGATTCTTCCAATAATAATTATCACAATCAATCTGATCAAATCTTACAGTTACGTCACAGTAATATTACATTGAATGGTGTGAGCTCGGTTATAGTCGAAGGAGTCTGCAACAACTGTACCGTTAACGGTTTAACGAATCACTCGATAACCTTGTGAAGCCGTTAATAGTTACCTTGGAGCGGCAGCATGCGATCGGTTGGTTAACGTGACAGATAGCTCGTTTCACTGCCAAATTCTTCAAATTTCTTGCCAGCATGCAGTTTGTTTTTAGAAGATTGACGATTAACGATGACGACTTCTATAGATTTCTGGAAAAATTCTCTTTTCTTTCTATAACAACTTATTTTTCACATTATTCACTGTACAAAGCAGAGCAGCACATCCAAGAAGGCCCAGAAACTGCAAAATAATGTTCGGACAAATTTTCCCACTCTCCTGTAAATATGGCGCTCCACCGCCACTCTCGTGCTCTGCTGTAGATCACACAACGCGGTGAAGGCCTTTCTTTAAAAGTGTCTTTAGCTATGAGCGCCGTCACATCTGTTGCTGTATTACGGTAGAAATGTCGTCCATGTGTTGGCTCGTGGTGTTATCAGCCAGCAATTACCGCAATTATCCGTGTTGGCAGCGTTTGCGTCATTTGAATTGCGGACTTGGCGGGGTGCCAGAGATTTTGATGGGTTCGCTGCGATTATTATTTTCATGGAAATTATCCACATTATTTTCATATGCAGTACTGGGTACTGCAAGCAGTACTGTGATTGGTTGGACAAGATGTTGAGATGCTTGACAGGACAGAACGTGGTAATACCTGTCGCCCCTGTGAATCCAAGCTTGTACGATTAGGCGTCGGATAAAGCACTAAGTCTGCAGCCGCACTAAACTTAGCTTGTCGAACATGTCTAACAAGTACATCTCGTCCAAGGACACCATCGAACTCGTCCATCATAGTCATGGTCACCGCTGTCGGCTTACATATGTATGTCAAAGGTCAGCACAAATCGTGGCGCGGCTCCCGAAAACGCAATTATCACCGATGCGCGTGCGCGTACGCGCGTACGTAACGCATAAAGCCGCCAGTGACGCAATGTTATGCGCACAAAAAGACGTGCCGGTGGCCAATCAAAGTGCAGGTGGCTGGTAATTGGCCGATGACCGCCGACGATCCATGAAGTCAATGTGTCTGATCACATGCCGACACACCCCCGTAATGAGGTATGAAGAGGTTAATCACCGCCAACAATACGGTTGTGGATTGTCGGCAAATATTTGATGGATTTAGGGGACCTTAACGGTCTTGGGGACCCTGAGGGTAGAGCCTCTCCGGATTTTAAAATGTCCTATACAAGAAAATCCTAAAAAAAACTTAAAAAAATCAGCAAAAACACCTGTAAACAGTGGAAGTGCAGAATGTCACCAAAAATGTGTGGGCGGGGCTTAGGTCGCACTATCGCTTCCGGCAGCTATCCCTAATATAACTATTGCTGTACTTTGAAAGAATGTGCTGTGATAGAAGGAAAAAACATCCAAAAGACCACAGTTTCATTTCAAAGAGATCATTTCAATAAATTACACACAAGAGATATGTATTGATCTATGAGTATGCCTAGATAACAGTTGGCCTATGCTGGTTCATCGTCGGCGGTCGGTGGCTCGGACTTCTTCGTGGATTCCTCGATGTCCCGGCGGCTCATCAGCACGAAACATCGGCTTTTGGTGAATTCACGTTCGATATCCAGCACTGTGATGAACCCGTCGTGGTCGGTGTCCAGTGACTAAATGGGTATTGATCGGTTATTGATTTATTGATTAAAAGGGGATCATAGAGAGGAGGACACATATGGGCTTTTTTCTCCAGAGAAGTTGAAGAAGATTTTGAAAGTGATCAAAATGCCGAGTTAATACGTAGATGTCGCATGTCACTTAGGCTCGCTCACGTGCCAAGCGAGCCTAAGCGACATGCTACTTGTTACTGCTCAAAAAAAACTAACGTGAAATCGATCCACTGCAAATCGCTTGATATGTGGAGCCAAAGGGCGCAATTCTGATACCGTCATCTGAAAATTCGCGTAACTATGACCAATCAATAAAATCGATACAGATCTACAGTCTAGACGCACCCTTCTGTTTATACTTCCCGGCGGTAAGCCAAGTGCAGCGGAGGCGTCAACGTCTTGGTTGGAACCGCACAGCGTGAATATGCTTCGAACGTAGTCGTGAAATGCAGCAGCGCTTACTCGTCCCTGTACATAGTGTGGTTAGGAACAGTTGTCCGGACAACTGGCACTTTCAGTGGAATTGAAGGTGTTAAAGAAGCACTGATCAAGTAAAGATCCTTCTGATTCCTCTGCGTTTCTGTCGACTTAATTCTATTTCTTTGTTACTCTGGTTTATTTTCTGTTTCAATGCATGCATAATATCCAATACTACGCTATTCCACGTTCAATCTTCTCCAAATTGGCTATCGATCGATAAATCGATAAATTAGACAAACCTTCGAATCAGGTGACATCATAGCAAATACGAAAGCCGCCCTGATAGAAACATCAGGATGTGAAGGTAAATGATATTCTGAGCACCGTGCACCTTCGGTCAACTCCCACAAGCAGACGACGAGGTCCTGAAAGGAAATTAGGTCTTGAGTGGAAAATATTCTTTCATGGGATAAGCTCCGCCCCTTGGCAGCAAACTTGGATTCACTTGTTTATTTATCCATTTGTTTATTCACCAGTCTTCCAGAGAAGTGACAGTGAGGGGCTTTTCAGAAGGAAATTTATATTGGAGCAGCAGAAGCCCCGCCCATATTCTCCTGGTGCAATTGTGTTCACAATTACGTTTCACTTTCCTGTGAAAATAGACGAGCTACACTGATAACTTCGAGGCCAAATATTACTACTAGAAAGAGATTAAGCTGTACACGATTTGGTATCCCTAAAAGTTTTGAAAAATGGGCGGAGCCTACCCGCAAGGCGTGGCAAATCCCCACATACCTCGAAGGTTATGTGTGTATGTCCACGAATGTCCGAGATTGCCTTATATAACCGATCTGCGAATTGACAATCAGCCGCGTGTGGGAACAGCATGCGAAATATCGATCGCCATTGACAACTTGACATCCGGCCATTGGAACATCTCTGAAAAGTCGCGGCATGAAAACTCGTACAGCTTCCCACGAGTGGACGAGTTTACCTGTTTAAAATTCCTATACATGAACATGAGCCATTTCTTGTCGAATCCCGTTAATTGCTGTAGTCGATCCAGCGATGGTGGTTGGGTGTTGAACGGGTTAGACAGGAGATCTTCGACGTCTACTTCGACTTCTGAAAAGGGGCGGAGCTTATCCGCATGGTATCTCAGTGGTTAATTTTTCACAGAAGTATAGGGAGTGCTGTGATTGGTCAAATATGGACTAGGTGCAGCCTTGTGATTAGCAGAGTTGTCGTTGCCAATACGATAGCATTTTTTTCCGCATTTTGGTCTATGCCTAGTTCACGCTCCGCCCCGATGAAAGCTTGTCAAATCCAAGCTCCTCCCACCCTGGAACTAGTGCACTTGAAGAAAATTGCCGAAAAAAACCTAACGTTGCAAGTTGCATCAATAAACTACGTAGATCACAGCCCATAAATGAATAATACTGATTGAATCACTGCAACATTTGACCTACCGTCGTCGTAGAAACACAACCAATACTGACATCCTCGCAAAGCCCAATACAATGATCTAAGGATTTTGTTCGACGTAGGGGCACGCGGTCCAAATTGCCTGAAATACCGCAACGAAATTTTCCAATCAGGACCTAGACCTTCCATGGTTTCCTTAGGGTATGTATCATAGTGAGGGAAAAGGGGGCGTAGCCACGCTGCTCTGATTGGCGCACTCGGGCCGGCCGTCACGCTCATCCGTTGTAACTCAAAAGACGTCAATCCCATGGTACATGGTCTATTTGCGTATAAGCCGAACAGGTGGGCGTGGAGGGCGCCCCGAGTGCGCTAATCACAGTCGCCTGGTTACGCCCCTTCTTCCCACACGATGATACACGCTCGTTCTTCCAGACATTCATATCGAGAGGTATGAATTTATCAAATTTTCCATCAGGGAGCTATGAATAATGAAGAAGAATGAAGGAATAGGCCGGATTCAGAGTCGCCAGCATATATCCTTTCACATGTGGTGTGGTCAGAAATGTCCTAGCGGACAAGGGGGCCTGGCCAGGCAAATGCGGAATACAAAAGAGTTCTTACCAAGTAAAATGCTCACACATAAATATTGGGAAGTAAGAAAAGCAAAAAAGTGGACAAATATCGGACACTGAGGTAAGAGTATTAAAATAAATAAATTAATACTTAGTCAATAAAAAAGATAAACTAAGAAATCCTGGATGACTAGTGATGAATCGAATGGATAACGACATAAATAATAAGTAAATTAATGAGGATAGAGCTTTAAAATAAAGTCAATCCTTTTTTCAGAGGTGTGCCTGATTTTTATTTTATTCCCTGTAAATCTTGCGCAATGTAAACAGCGGGGTTATTGCTTGCACGTTTTTCCGAGTATCCCTCCCTCGGCCCCCAAACATTCTAGCTTCAGTTTTTTAAATAGCCAAGGATAGGATACTAATCCACAGACAACCTTTACTTCGTACTTATCGTTAACGACCTTCAAGGTCACTTTTTCAGACTTCTATAGGAATTCTGAGAAATATTGTAAAGTATCGCCCTTTTGTCATGGATAAGCCGGCTGTAGACAGGTAATCCTTGCTTTCCAGGAAGTAGTCGAAAAAACATCAGTGATAGGAACGTATTAAAATACGTTAGAGGATTGTCTGGTGGATATTTTGATGACTATCGCTATGAGCCGCACATCCAGAGACAGGATTATCTTCATGAGGTGTCTGGATTTCCTATTACTAGTTTGTATCGGGTCCACGAACCGACTGCTTGAAATATTAGTCGAATTTTTTTCCTATTAAAAATAGTTTGTGATGCGAACTGCATTATTTTTTGTTTTTAAAGTTTTTTTTCTCTGGATTAGAGGTACCCATCCCCCCTACTTTACTGCCCTCTAACTACATAGTAGTCCCCTCACACAACCCCGCTATAGAGGAGGAATAATTAGTGATATCCATAGAAAATTGACACTTACACGAGCAGATAAACATGTCATGAAAAACAGCGCTCTAATGAATATCGTACTGCAATAGCTCGAGAAATAGTACTGCCATTGAAGAGACGGCAGAGAAGGAAAGGAAAACTGAGCGGAATAGGCGGTGAGAATTTACATTTGACGTTCGGATCAGAGTAAATCCCTGTGAAATTTGCAGAAATTGATTGAATGGGTATTCAAAAATTGGGGATCACTGATCACTCAAATTTCCCAGCAGATCGGGGACTCGGGCGAGGGGTTTTTTGACAGATTGCCAAAATTCAAGTAATTAATTAAGTAGGTAATTCAAGTGATTCTAGTTGTCTATTCCTATTTTTTCCAAAACTTGACTCGAGATGAGACGAACTCGTGTATTAAAAACTTTCTAGACTTTCTAGAGGACATCTGTGCGCACGCGTAGTACGCAAATGCGGACATGCAGTAAATCTGACGTTTACATTACATAGCGACGAAATGACATATTGACAAATCCAATAATTCATAGATAATTATTGTTATCCCGTGGGAACCTATAACACATGCTCATATTATGTATGAGAAAGCCGCCGTAGAGAAGTATTTGTTGTGACGTCACCGCTTGCAGATGTGGACAACTGTCACAATTTGATTACGGCTGATCTGATTATGCTTTAAACCGGAAAAAATTCCACAAAATGAGAGGAGACCGACCAAAGAAAGTCGATAACAAGTTACAGAAAGTCGAATTTCCAATGGTTTTGCTTCTCCGTTCACGGAGCTCAAACGAGGGCTGACTGGGTACTAACCGGGGTTGGAGTGGAGAGCGAACCAACAGGGAACCAACAGTACTGCCTCATTGGTTCCATAGAGGGTTATGGTAATTTAGGAATGTGATGGTGCTTAGCACTAAATATGCACTACATAATCACACCCAATCAATAAAATCAATAATGAGAGAACCCATACTGGTCTTGACAGGTGTTGTTAGCTCGAGACAAGTAATCAATCGATAACTACAAATATTTTAGAAAGCGGTAAAGTGATGTTTTGAGCTAAAATAAGCTTTGTAATATTTTTTCGAATCCAAAATCCTTCTCATTGAAGTTCGGAACTTTTCTGCTTTTTTTTGAAAATTTCCGTGAGCGAACCTCGGGCTAACCGGGAAATCAACGGGTAAAAACCGGTGCACAGGGTAGGCCCAATCAATATTGGACCTCAACATTGCTAGAACTAAGCTGGAGAGGGCATGAGGTCAATTTTATAGAATCATTTATTGCGAAAACCATATGTTCCTGGACTATCCCAGGTTTTTTTCAGCAGGAAAATCCTGTTTCAAGCACATTATACAAACCACATGGAGCAGCTGCAGCCATTGTAACAAACCGGAGTAACACTTGGGTAAAAATCAGTGGGTGGAGGATGCATGGTACCATGGAACTGTAAACAGTAGGTACTGTAGAACTACCGTACCTCTCAAGATTCCGCTGTCGTTCGCTTTGCGTTTTCTTCATGCGACGCGTCGAACGCTGTGAACGAAGACGAACCACTGACCACATCGTTGACGCGCTCGTGCTGCCGCCGCCTCCGCGCCTTGTTCACTTCGTAATTTCTGGCCACGCCCACTAATAAATAGGACGGATATAAGTCTGGAATGTGTATAATCGAGGGAAGGAAGACTGCGTCATAAGTGGGTAAATGACGATGTCTCAGAATTAGTGGGCGATCAATGAGCAAAGAAGGGCTGTGGAAAACATTTCAGAGGAGTATGATGAGAAAAATCGATATATCAATCTTTAACGAATAGTTGAGGCACTGAGCGAGAGTAAATAGAGTAAGCACACTGTAAATGTAGTCCATGTAGAGAAAGAGAGCAGGAAAGAGGATTGGACCAGAAAACTTTTTAATAAGAGATATTTTAGAAGCATAGCCATTATATAGTAAAAATATTTTAAAAGAAATTATCTAAGAATAAATTTAATAAACACGTATTTTTTAAAATTTCATAAAACTTGCCTATTTGAACGTGGAAGAAATGGAAAACAAGCTTATACAGCTTATACAATAAAAGTAAGAGCAGTATGCTGCCTATGAGCTGGGATGATCCTGATGGTCCTGAGGCGAATATGTAAACGATACTGTAGCCTTTGATTTTCGTTATAATTTTTTCTATTAGTCTCCTAGTTGCACTGGAAACGACTTTTTGGTCAGATTTGCTCTATGGTAGGCTTTTC
Source organism: Ancylostoma ceylanicum (assembly GCA_000688135.1). Taxonomy (NCBI): domain Eukaryota; kingdom Metazoa; phylum Nematoda; class Chromadorea; order Rhabditida; family Ancylostomatidae; genus Ancylostoma; species Ancylostoma ceylanicum. Next base: position 48,205 of record JARK01000196.1, on the reverse strand, counting down.
ACACTTCAATTTTTTAAAGGTTCTCATAGAAATTTAGGTTTGTCAGCGGCCAGGCCTTAATTTTCCCACGCCTCTGTCACTACCGGGAAGTTATTGGCATGCAGTGTTATATATTTATTTTATTTTGTAAATATTTACACATGTTTTCTACCACATCCATGGATGTTTGTTTGTATTTCGTCAATTTATGATCAGCATTTGGTATCAAGTGCGAAAAAATCTACACTTTTCTCGATTAAGAAAGAGAACAGCACATTTCCAGAAATTCCCAAACTTCGAATTATTCGAATATCCGAAAAATTAACATACCCTATGAAGCGACCTCACCCGAGACAAGCAAGGACTAGGAATGCGGGAGCGTCGCAGTTTCGTCTGTGCTATTTGAGTTTGACATTCGGAATTCTAATTAGCGGTAGTGCTCAGTGACGTTTTCCATCTGCTGATGGACGGAAGTGCAAGCACGTTCTCCTAGGTTTTCAATGCTGCAATGATCCTTTCAGGAAAATGAGGAATTTTCCTTGGACATGCTTTCAAACGCATTTACTACATCCTGTTCTAAGGAGAAAAAAAAACGAACGTGGAACAGCATAATCTATGGTCGACCCTTTATTTCTGGGTAATCCTTGAACCACAACATCTCAGGCACAGTGGCTAGCGGCGTTGTTGGTGTTTGGCCACCTAAAAGTTCAATGCTCCCAAGGGATAGTGTAGGGTTATTGACCTTGCCACATGTGGTAGTGCAACCATGTCAATCATATTCAATAGAAATATTGTTTTTTGTCGCTACACCCTCGTTCAAGTACGACTTCCAGAGACTTCTTTGGATACGAAGTTCTCTTTTGCACTTTCTATTTAAAGTATAACATGGGTTCCTACTGCAGTGCAATAATTGAACGAATTATATAATAAAAAAAAACAAGCAAATGAACAAGTAAGTAAGTCAATAAGTTAGATAAATAAATAAGTTAATGAACTCATGGATAAGATGAATCAAAAAAAGAGATCAAAGAGGTTTTTGAGAAATCTGGGCTGCAGTGAGCGAACCTTGCGATTAGGAAGCTAAATCTCAGGAGAGAGAGAGTTTCTAACAAAGCTAAGTAGCGGAATTGACAGTTTATGATGAAGTTAATTCCATTTCTTATTGAGAGTTCCTAAACTTGGGATTAGGTTCACAGGGTAGGCCTGGCAAGGCTGTTTAACTCCTTGAAGGGTAAATTTCTGGAGAAGGTGAGCTCGGAAAATGGTCAATTCAATGGTGAATCCACTTTATGGAGAATTCACGCGTGACCGACATGTGATAGAGTTGGATGAAAAGGTTTTGTGTATCTCTAGAATTATCTGGCTCTGGAGGCATTGTTGAGATTACCCAGGGTAGACATATTGATGGCCGTGCAGGTAGAATTCGATATAGAGTCGCCACGCATCTTTAAAGGCCTGGAAACATCATTGAGATTACTCAGGGTAAATGTGTTGACGCTCGTGCTAACAGCATGGAAAACTGTGTCATGTTAACGAGTTTACTCTGGGTAACCTCAATGATGCATGCGGTCCATGGAGGATCAACCATAGTATAAAGCTTACGGGAAGATTGGTTCCTTCTATTTATATTTATCCCCTTGCCATGAGCACTAATGACGCTATTTTCATGCATTTTTATCCAGGTAACTATTATTATGTATAGTCTGGTATTATATTACATATGGTGTGGTGATCTTATGGTTAAGCTTTGGTAATAGGCACGTTTTCTAACCCATGGGTGATCTGACTCTCGTCTTAGAACCATAGTCCTGGTCCAGGGATCAGTTCCAAAATAGGATACAAGTATTGATTCTAGATTTTTTGGCCTTTTGAAAGTCTTGACTGATGTGCCTTCCGCTTTCATGGTCATTTGAAGAACGACACATTCGAACGAGCTGATTTCTTCTAGCTGTTTAGAGTCGCGTGCTGATTTTAGAGTTGTTATGCGTCGGAACAAGCCTTTACTACACTTTTTTCTCTTTTGGCGTGCATGTCAGCTCGTCAATAGGCTTCCGCCTTTTTTGCGAAAGTTCAAAGCAGCTCTCATCCGGGGGAACTTCTCACGAAAACTGATGCGTCAGCCAAAATGGACATGAGGAACATCCATGTTCAATTTTTAATTTAATTTAGTCATCCGAGCTATTCGATGAAAGGTCAGGGTATGATCATATAAAAAAGAAGTATATGGGACCAAAATTTTGAAATTAGTCACCAAAACGTTCTAAATCACTTTCCCTTGAGCATCCTCATATCATGATTGAAGTTCTTTCCCTCTTTCTTCGATGCCTACTGTGATCAGCGTCCTCATAGTATCAGGATCAAGGCTATGCTCTACTAACGCGATGAATTAACGCGTAACGGCCATTTTCTAGTAACTTTAACGACTAACCAAGCTTGAAACTTCTGTAAAGTGCAGAGCTACTTTGAATTCCATAACCCAGGGATGGGATTGATGTGCAGCACTGGAAGAAGGATAATAATAGTGGTGGGCATTGTTGTCGTCGTAATGTTAGAACAATTGGAATAATTTATTATTCTTGTTGTTGTGAGAGGGGGGGGGGAGTGAGGGAAAGAGTGAGAGAGATAGAGAAAGAGAAAGAAAGAATCAATATGGTACGTGGGAATATCTGAGAATCCTCTGCTATAATCTCTTCCAAGTGTTCTAGAGGATCTAAGATGGAGTAAAGGCTTAAAATTCAAACATTTGAAATTTAGTGATAAGTTTAAAGCAAGTCGATCCATTTCTATACTTCTCATTGTGACGTTTAAAAATCATTCCAAAAAGTGACCGCCGCATTTCAAAGTGATTTATCCATGCCTTGTCCATGAAAAAGAGGAAATGTTGCAAACCATATGGTCTTAAGCGAGTCATTACTAAAAACCACAGCGAAACAGATATCCAGCAATATCAAAGGGCTATCCGACTCTTGCATATGTGACTTTGGGGTCATTGATTAATGAGAAATTTCTGAGTTTCAGTTCAAAAGTGGGGATAATAAAAATATCAGGGAGTGAACTTTGCACGTGGGGCTTTCAGGAATATGTGACTAGGACGATTCATGCTAGATGCGTGCGCTTGACGTGCGTGCGTCCATATACTGAACGTTAGACCCACTCGTAACCCTCACGCAGCTCAGATGCAGGTTAGACGTACGATTTTGACGCAGGCTAGACGATTCGCAGTTATTACTGGCTGCCGAGTGGAATTTCCACTTAGGGTAAACATGCAGCGTTGAATTGAATTCGGAGGAAATCCTTCATAAACGGATATGTGCATGTGACGCGCGGCTGACGCACGCATCTGAAAGGAAGTACCCCTTTGGTGAAAAATACAAGGCGGG
>JARK01000196.1:0-43427 GCA_000688135.1 Ancylostoma ceylanicum | reverse complement strand
AAAAGCCAAAATCTTCCCACTAATTCTGCCCAGAGCAAACTGGAAATTTCCATTAGCGACGCATACTGTTGCAAACAAATAGTAAATCATAGGAGTTACGGCAAGCAACAGGAGATAAAACCCAAGCTTGGATTTTCCACTACTGGAAACCTGGAAAATTTGGCATTGCTGGTAAATAGAAATAATACACATCTTGTACCCGTAAAGGTTCTCGCGGATATTGGAGCTTACCCGTCCTTGCAAGTTGGACGGGTTTCCTCAGTGGAAATAGGCAAATCATATTAAAGCTAGCGATCCCATGTAAGGCTAAGACCCTGAAAAACAACACATTTCCTCGCGAGAAACTCTTCTACCCTATGTGAACAGGAAGTATAGGACCTTCCTGAGAAAGTTCGTGAATAAATACGGATCCTGGTGGGAACTCAGGGACATGAACCAAAACTGAGAAGGGCGTGAATCCGAAGAAATTTTCATCCTCGTGAGAAAAAGCACAAAGAACGCCCAGAGTCCACCATATGATTTCCTGGCCTTTTAGCTCTGTGTTTATTTTTGTTTGCTGAAAATTATTGAGATTTCTGAGGGATTGATTTTTAGGAGGAAAAAATGATTAGATGTTCATAATAAAAATTAGGGAAAACTTAGGAATTATTTGGTGTTTATCCAGTATCATTCCAAGGGAACCGCATGGATTTTCGCGTTGTCAAAAGGTGCGGTGCTTAATGTGGACCCGTAGCAAGAATATTGCCTAGGAATAGGAATGTGGTATATATCCACCTCATCTTCATGCCTTTAAAAAACCAGGAAGAGTCACAGGCTTCTGTACAGAGCCAACAATACAAATTTAAAAAACCCTATGCAGTAAGAAAAAATCCAGCAACATCTGATCACATATTCACCATGGAACAGATGGCTTTGATGGGCTAAAAACAACTTTCCCACGCTCATCACCGTCAGCTGATTGCCGCCAAGTGACGTCATACGAACTGACCGGGAAGATTCAGAGTGTGGGAAAACACTATGTCATTGTCATTTCCACGGAAACCTCTCGAAAGAGCGCAATTTTCTTTTGAATATCCGGATGTAATATTTTTTTTTATAACAGTGGGATAATTTACCAGATAAGAGCATGGAAATGCTTCCTGACGGATAAATGGTGCCGCTAACCAGCTACTTCTGAAAAAAGTATGGAGCGATGTTACGTGACATGCAAACCATAAAATCGACTATAACATAGCCGATGCTTTTGTTTTCAGTATCTGTGGTGATGTGTTTGTCCCAGTGAACATCCAGAACACCCATAATTGCAGCTGTCGGACGCATCATAAACATAAATAAAAGGCAGAAAGGTAGAAATTTATTTTTTTTTCCAAGATCCAGGCACGACCTCATTGCAGAAAGCTGGTTATTTTTATAAAAGAGTGGCACGAAATTCTGGATAACGATGGGGTATCCACTGGAACGGGAGGTGGGGAGTGTGATAAAAATAAACCACGTCACAGTTGTACTGCTGGATCTCCAAGCAGCAGCTGATGTGCACTAACTAGACGTTGTTAATGTGTCCAGGAAGCCATGAAATGGATGTCACTGGAATCCAGGAAAAGCATATTATCACGTGATCACATTGCAGAGAAGTCTCGGGTGCAGAAGATGAATGAATGAATGAATGAATGAATGAATGAATGAATGAATGAATGAATGAATGAATGAATGAATGCTATGAATGAACAATGGAGAGAGAAAGAGTAAAGGAGAGAAAGGAAGGGGACTTCTTATTAATTACGCTGATAAGTAAATGTGTACAATACTAGTGTAGAGACGCAGACGGCTAGACAAAAACAGCGAAAGCTGAAACTTTGGGGATTGTACAGGAAGTAGTGAAGAAAATGAAGCCGCACTTTGGAAATCGATTAATCCATAAGTTTTCTTCATGCAAGTGACATCATAAGAAAGAAAAGCTTTCATGCAAATGATGCCACGTTAGATGAAGCTAACAAGCCACATTCAATCGTTTTTCCACCCCTAATAGGCAATGGGCGGAGCTCGGACGCCACTCTGCTCAGGAATCCAGCGACTAACTAAGCTGAAAAGCCAGGATGTTCACTTGAAAGAATCTTATAACACTGATGACAGTCGTTATGAAGAGTGCACTCGACGCTCCGCCCACTTTTGACGCCACTCTAGCCATTCGAAGCCTAGGGGGCTCATCAATCACAGAATGAGCGTATGTAGTACTCTAGTTGAGCAAAAACACCGACAAAGCGTCACGTGACGGGTTGACTGCAAACTTGTGGGTGGAGCTTAAGTGCAACCATTGGCTTCAGTATCGATCACCTTTTTGTTGCTAAAAGAAATGCAACAATAGGTAGGCGTATAGTAGCAATTATTCATGAATTACTGTTATTGTAGGAAGGACATCGCTATTGTCAATAAACTCCGCCCACTATAGGGAAAAAGTGCAGTCATAAGGCAGCCGGCTCGTTTTAACGCTTCGTCCACAATGAGCTGACAATTACATCCGGGCAAAATTCAGTGAATTGCACTTGCTACTGATGTCCATGGCCTGCGGTCGATATCTATGATTTCCACAGAGCTTTTGTACTTTTGTTTTCACTAGCGTCATTTGTTTTCACAGCAGTGGACGAGTTTTCCAGTAATGGAGTCTAATTGCGAACTCATCGCTCGGTAAAATTGTTTTTATTGAGGGGATGTGAACTTAGGGAACTCATTTAGCAGCGCAGCTGATGTGGGCGTGGCCACAGCTGTGTCCTGGACCTTTCCTTGTAACGAATTTCCAAAGAGTTAAGGAAAAATGAGAATAAAGGCATTCTAGCCCACAGGTTGATGGGCGGAGCCTACGTTGCACATGTAGGGCGGTGTTTGTGACACGTGGACGAGTTTCTCAAGAGCTCCAACTGAAACGAGCAGATCTCATTTCGTATCATCACAAAATAGTGGAATTCACACCACTTTTCCGTGAAGTACGGCTTCGGACGAGTTTTCCTGGGGTAAAACACATCATTGCTGTCGTCCAGTGACACTGTGGCCTCCACACAGGTACTAATTGGTGCTTGATGGGGGGCTCCGCTCACTTGCTCCTCGTCAGCAGCCATACACGGAGCTGCGACCCTGCGGCGGTGAACTTTGACCCGGAAAACTCGTCCACCTCGCTACACGCAAATCACGGTGAAAGCTTAGAATTTACTACGAATAGATGAGACACAGCATTACTCTCCACAGTTTCATATTTGACCTCCATGCTGAATTATTCCTTCCCGGACGAGTTTCACCCAAGTGAATCGAATTCTCGTCCGCGTTTTCCTCCCTCATAAAACTGCAGAAGTCAAATTCTGTACTAGCTCATTTCTTCAATACTCATAATGTTGTTACCCGTTACTTAAGTAATTGAATCGGCGAACAGGTAAAAGTGGGCGTGTCCTATGACGTCATCATCTACCTATAAGGAAACTCAGAGCTGCGATGGATAGGTACCACTTCTCATCAGCAAAATAAAATATAAATACGATCGCAGAGACAAATGGCTCTAAACGATGTGAAAAATAAGTCCCGCCCCACGGACTACATCCATTTCTCGAGAATAAGCAGCTCAGCGGATCATCAGGGATGTTAGCCATAGTGACGACACTGATAACCAAGCACCGCTCATGAGGAAATAGCACTCTCGAAAAGGAGGTCGCAAAGCAGCAGAGAAGAGAGTTGGTGACTGAAATCAAGGTGTGAATTCTGCAATCACGGTCGTAACGGCTTGTTGCTACAACAACTACTACTATCGTGCTAGCTGTGCCTAGTTATGGGAACCCTACCTACGCCCCGCCCATCGAGGATATCATAGTAAACACTTGTGCGGATGCCTGCTGAGAAAGGCGTCTCATTAGCAAAACAATTCATGAGAAGAGCCGAGCTCAGTATTGTACGTCGAAATCAATAATTCACAGGAGAGGAAAGGAGAGAAATGTCTCAGCAGTCAGTGACCAATCAATAATGTGCTCTGAAACGCTGCAGTAGTCGCGGGCTGATCGATAATGTACTCTGAGGTGCTGTGACTTGACGTCTCTCTTGTGGAAGCATTGTGATCATGCGTAGCTAGAAGAATCCTAGGTTTTCGAAATATTTCAGGATGAGAATGTGGGCGGAGCTTGCGTTTCACAAGACCTGGTTCGTAAGATTCATATGGTCATAGGATATGGCTCACAAATGTTGGAGGGGTATGATTCATGAAATGTGATGCCGATTTCAGAGTAATACTGAGAGTTAGTAAATGATGCATGCTAAAGTCGCCTGCTAGGTCCGTCCGTGTGCGTGCATGCGTCCGACTGGCGAAATGTGACCACTAATCGCAGAAGATTTTTCTTACAAAGAAGAGTACCATGGGTACTGTTGGGTGCCAGCGAAAACATAAAAAGGAAATACAAAAAAAAAATTAAAAAGTAGAGAAATCGATTGAATGGTCAAAAAATTCAAAAAAAAAGTATGAACACTAGTATTGCGTTTGCTCAAAGGCACAGCACGATAGACGGACGGAAAGAATGACGTACGGACGCTGGCAGCAAAAGTGACCCAAATCCTGATACATGGTGTACTAATTAAAGCGTTCGGGTTGATCACCGACGGTAGCCGCCGATCGATAAGTATTTTTTTCATAATCGTCTGATTGCTCTTGTTTTCGCTGTGTCTACGTCTCCGACTCTTTCCGTACGAGTTTTCGGCTGTTCAAAGAGATCTTCAGACGTAGCTCCTTTGAAATCCTATACACGTGGGTAGCCCGTCGTAATGTTGTTGTCCATAGTGCAAGAAAATGAGCGTGGCTTTCTAATAACCACATTGAAAGCTGCAAACTACGTTTCTAGGCTCAATTGTCAGTCTACTCGGCGACAATTCAATCCTGGAATACTTGGAAGGGAGTGGCTTTATTATTATTCAGCGTGGTGTAGGAAGAGCACCATGAGGGGAAAGTAGCAGGGATATATAACAAAAAAATCCAGTAACTAATAAATACGTCTTAAAAATGAGCGAAAAATGACAGGAGGAAAGGCAGCGCAATATTCGTCCCGATCTGTACAAAATCCTATGAATTTTGGTTTTTGGTCAAGAGATCAAAGATCAAAGTGCAAACCGCCAACGGAAGATGTACTCACGACGTTTAGTTCTTAGCATTATAAGCCATGAGAAACCCTGGAAGCGCGCAGCATGAGGGAAGCTATCGAGCAGAAGAGAGGCCGAAGAAGGAAAGAGTGTGGGAAATAATGCGGACTTTGGATATGCAGTCGAGAAAGACAGAGTTGTGGAAATTTTAAAAGGCAAAATATCTCCGTTTCAGAATGGATATCTAAGTTGGAGTGCAGTCGCAAGCTGATCTACAGGCCATGTTGGTTGCATGGTTAACTATAATATTAGTCTGTTAGTGTGAATTTTGTATGGTTTTACTATTAGACTATCAATCTTCACACCTACCTATTCAACACATGTCTTTCATTATACTAATCTTGTCCACATACCCTTAATTCTAAAAAAATTCTAGCATCTATTAAATATCTTCTGAATTCTACTGGAATTTTTTAAACATACTGGATTTTTGTCTGAATTCCTATCTTTGTAATGTAATGTTTATTATCGGTTAGCTCGAAAAAAGAATCAATCTCGTATTAGAAACTAAGACTCCGATAAAACGTAGTAACTGGGGTGACGAGGAGGGAGTGGGTTACTTGGCGTCGAAGGGCAGTGGCCCGCCAACACTGCAAGCCGCTAGAGTATAAACGACTCCGGATACCAACTTAGTAGGTCCGCCAACTACGCCAAGCCTACATGACGATCCGACTGACTGAGGGATGTTGGGAGGCTTAAAACGAAAAAAAAAAAACAACAACTAATAAGGAGTAGGCTATTAGTAACACTGAACAGAAAAAAAAAGAAAAAATTGTTAGTAACAGTTGCGATAATGAAAAAATTGTCGAAGATGGACTGGTTCGTCTGCAAAAAAAAACTGTGAGAAGTTAATACGTCAAATCGTAAAAAAGATTCGAGTGAACCCCCTGTCCTTGAGGTATTTGCCAAGTTTCACGTGAAAGGTGGATGATGATGATGATGATGATTGAATGATAGAGGCAGGAAGTGATTCCAAATCCTTATGACTCGCACCATAAATGAGCTTCGAAACTGTTGAGGATGAGCCTTAGGTAGTACAAATCTGAATTGATGACCTCTTGTTCTTCTGCTAGTTTTGGTTGGATTTTTTTTCATTCTTCACTTGATGTGCTCAGACTGAACAGGATAGTTTTAGTTTCTTTGTTTTTTACTCCTATGCTTCCCTCCCTGACTGATGAGCGCAGAGGGAGGCATATCTTTTCGGTTCTTTTTTCCGTATGAGGGGTTGTTGTGCGAAGCGGAAAACAGAACTAAGTTTTATTTTTTATTTCTAGTAGTTCATTAACTAGTAAAAGCATCGGCGAAAGGATATAATATACCCAGTGGCGTGACGCTCTCTCAGCTTGATGGAATTCCAATTTTTTGTAACTGACAGCCCCATTGAGCATTATGAGTGATATGGTATAGTTTCGCTAGCGGAGAGAGTTGAAGAGATATTAGAGAAAAAAGAACAGTGGAAAGTATGCGGTGATGGCGGAGGCAGCATTTGGTTAAGATCTATAAATTATATTGGATACGATGACCAGCCCTCTATGACACCACTGGACATAATACGGACCTTTCGTGCAGCAAAGAGATCCCCCATAGAAGATTAAATGAGAAATGTGAAACAGTAGAAGTTAGTTTAATAATAACTGAACAAAGGAATTGAATGAATGAATGAATGAATGAATGAATGAATGAATGAATGAACGAGTAAATGAATGAATGAATGAATGAATGAATCGAGTGAATGAATGAATGAATGAATGAATGAATGAATGAATGAATGAATGAATGAACGAACGAATGAATGAATGAATGAATGAATGAATGAATGAATGAATGAATGAATGAATGGGGTGAATGAATGAATGAAGGAATGAATGAATGAATGAATGAATGAATGAATGGGGTGAATGAATGGATGAATGAATGGGAAGTCTCCTTTAGAAGGTTCTCTTTGAGTTTTTTTTTGATATCATGTAAAGTATGCGAGCGAAGCGAGCACCAATAGAAGTCTGGAAGTCCGGCGTTAGCCGGACGGACAGCATGGTCTTATGATACTATAATATGAAGAATTTATTCGCCTCTGGAGGAGTCTTTGGAATAGAACACATAGGCAAAGCATGTAGGTTGAATTTTCAAGACCCTACGACCCTGACAGCTTGTCCAGGGGTGATGATAGATGAATATATTCCTGGATAGGTGCACTATGACCAAAAAATCCGTGCGAAATCACGTCGCTGCCGCAGGGGGTGATGTCCGGCCATGTAATGGGAAGTGAAAGCGAGCTAGCACGGGTGACACTCACTCTCCGCGCTAATATAGCACGGATGGCAGACGATTTGATTATATACGCATCGCTATTAGGAGGCATTATGAAAGGCGCTTGCTGTGCCGGCATCGGCGAATAACCGGGGCAGCAGCTGCGAAGACCAGAGACCGTTATGGGCACGGGGGAGACGGGAGGGGTGGAGAGCAGCTTGAACAAATAGGAGGATAGACAAATTGACTTGGAATTGACAGCGGAGCAGACAGACGGACAGCCAGACAGACGTTCTGACAGAAATACATGCAGATCGGCGAAAAAACAAACAGACAAACAGGGTAGCAGCGCGGCAATTCAACCAATCTTCTTTCATTAGTAGGTCAGACTTCTTCAGTGATTCAATTACAAGGGAAAGATTTATTGGAAGAGGTGATGATCCTTCCATATTTACTCCTATACATTTATCCTTCCGTCCGTCTAATCTCCGTTCGTAGTCCGTCCGTTCTTCCTCAAGGTTATGTGGATCTGTTATGGCACCAGACTTGGATACATGTTTTGCTGTACCACTTCCAAACACAGCTATGCAGACATTTCCCTTGAGTAGGAACGTTGAAAAGTCTCCGCGTCGTACTCGTCGGACGCACGCTCGCACACAAAATAGAGCGACAAGCAGAAGTTTTCACGGTTATTCATCCAATTTGTGTCATAACAGCACATTCAACGATGTTGCGCACAAAATTGTGGCGAGACCCATCGATTGGAATAGGGGTTGCGTGGTGGTAAATAAAGTAACCAATAGCAGACGAGCAGCACCGCCCCTTTTCATGCCGATTGCTCACACACCTTTCCATGTAGCTATTGGTATTTTGTAATTGAGTATGTGGGGTTATTGAAGAGTTAGTGATGTGAGGCGAGGGTAGACATTTTAGAGGATGAAGAGGGTAACGGGGGGTAAATGTAGATATGATAAATTGTCAGAGAGCTGTGAAATGCAAGCCCCGCCCACATGCAGCCTAGACGGCTCGTCCAATTCCCGTTCGGACCGAAAATTTTTGGAAAATTGTACTGAAAAATCTTTAAGGGTCTATAGCAGGCAAACGAAGAATGAACACCATGGGAGAGTTCATCAGCTAGGGCAACGATATCACCAGGGTTTCCTCTTGGTTTTCTAATGAGGGGATAATTCAAATACTCAAATCACCGGGATTTTCCCATCACTACCTTTGTAGCCACTAAACATTACAGTTCGTTGCAATTTTCGAGTTGAAAAATATCCTTCAAAACCCCCTGGGACCTTTTTTTTGGACAGGTTCTACGAGACTTCCAGGAACCTATGAGTAACGGGTGAGATTCAGAATTAAATCTATAAATCTAAAAATATGAAGAGTTCGGTTTTGCAACACCAACAGCAACGAATTATCCAGAAATGTGTCCAGAAACGCCCAAATAAGGAGCATCGACGAAATCAATAGAAAAAGCGAATTAATGCGGATGCCACTACTATTTACTGTCATCCGAGATGCGCCACAGAGTGCAAAGCGGAAAAACAACGGAAGCCTCGGCGGAAGCGCAGCTCCGGATACCACGAAAACAATTGTGATCTACGGGGTGGCCCACGGCTGGGATGGGTCGCGCGCGGGGGGAGGGACCGTTGCTGTTAGTGGAATGTCTGATGAGGCGCTGACGGCGGTTAATTGCGGTGGGAATACTAACAAAGGCTCTTCGGCGGCGGCCAGCTGGGTGCAGTTCAAGGATAGCGCACGAATCCACACGTCATCCAGGGCTTTGTGGCTGGCATTAACAAGCAGCGGCGAAGAGCGAACAATCCAGCGGAAGTATAAACGCGTAGTTAAACTCGCTGCGAGGTCTTGAGTCTGGATGGTTTTCCAGCTTTCTTTGTTGAAATTTCGACTTTACCTCTCGTACTTCTCATTATATGCTCTTTCACCTATCGAGGAGTATCAAAGATGTCAAATTTGTCCTAGGATCCCGGGAACGAAACCACAAGGAAAAGGGTGCGGGATAATATACAAATTTGTATAAATTCTGAACTATTAGGACTCCGCCTATGGAACCGGTTGTGTTCCGGGTAAAAATCGAAAAAAATCTTCAAAGTAAAAGTGGTCCTCAGCATTCTATCAAAAAATAATTCTAGGCTGCTGAAAAATTAAAATAAGTCATATTGTGCTAATTTTTATAGGCTCATACGAAATCTTTTACAAGATCGCTGCTCCTTTAGCACTCCACAACTTGATCTAAGGTTGAAGAATACATTAGAGTGATATTTATTCAACATAAATACAATAAAGTCATAACATGGCAAGCAAAAATACCTAGGGGGCGTGGCCAATGATCTCTTGCCATTGGTCAGTTGTCCCGTCGGCCAATCACAGCTTTCAGATGCAGAATTAAAGAACAACTAACGAGAATTCCAGCCACCAGAGCTACGTCGTGATAGATTACAAAAATATTTTAATAACTAAGATCTAAAATTATTTATACATCCATATCAGCAAAAATATGGAAACGTTTTTCCCTTCCAGCCTTGAATTTGCTACGCAGAAGCAGGTATCACCTGAAAAGGCAGAATTTCGTCGGAATTTTCAACAGTGGGCGTGACCATTGCTCGCACGCCATTGGTCAGCGCACCCTGGTGCCGACCAATGGCGCCGACGAAAAGGCCACGCCCACAGCGAATATACATTGCACAGAATGTCTCTAAGAATGAAGCTACCTGAGCCGTGAGTTACTTCTAACGTGGTAACTTGGAAGAATGTGAATTATTGATTTATTGATTGGAATCACCGCATACCAAGTCCGAGCCACGAACTGTCGTCCAATGTTCTCCTTGCTGGTGCCGTAGAACATCATGTCGTCGTAAAACACCTTATCTGGGAACTTCTTCCGGAACGGTTCCAGCTCGATGTATCGATTGATTTCAACGAAAGAAACATCTGCGTCACGTGTCAAGAAGCCAGTGATGAACACGTCATCAATCTGAAGTGAAGGGTATGCTCCGCCCACTGATTGAGCCTCGGTAGTTTTGAGCGTCCTACCCAGAAATATTTGAGTTGTGGAACAGCGTTGAGCATCGGTAGTAGCGCTTCTCGATCCAGTACGTAAGCTACGCCTGAGCAGTGCTGTGGGAATTTCTCGTGTGGATATTCTTCGTATGTGACGTACCTAAATGAGTTGAGTTTCTCTGATTGGTCCGTATGACTTGTCAGCCAATCAGGGCATAGGTATATTAACAGTGGTATGGAAAGCAAAAATGGTTTGAAAATCTGCTCACCACTTACTCCTGCTCTTGCGAATAGGTGATCGAGCCTCAAACCTGAACATAAACTCTGCGTCTCTAACCTATGCCCCGCCCAACAGCTACAACAAACCGCACTGTACTTGTAACACGAAATGGACCGTGGCTGCGCTCTGCTGACGTAGTTGCTCACTTTTGGGACATTCCACGCTACATCGTCATCGATTTTCATAATCAGATCCGCTCTTGGGTAGGCTACAGCTATGAAACGTAGAGCCGATAGAGTCTGGAACATTCGACAGTGGGCGGGGCTTAATTTGTACTCAGCCAATCATGGTCGTGCACTTGAGAGAGGCAAAAAATGTGAAAAAGTGGGGTGAATTAAAATTTAGTGGTTCTTATTGCGAAATGACATTTGAAATGGTGTTGTTGTAATTTGCGGGATGACAAACTAACATTATTGATTAGTATTGATCAATTTCTACATACCTTTATTGTTATGTTTCTGTATGATTCCACATAATCACCTTGGAGTATGTCATCGAAGAAATTGATCTCCTCACTGAGGCGTGCACTTCCTTGCTCACTTTGCAGGCGACCAATAGGAAAGATCACACAGTAGCCAAACTGCAAAAATCGATAATTGATCACTAGTTGTGTTGAGGGTAGAGGGCTGATGGGTTCTTTAATGTTCACCACACGCTGTATAAATTCAGAAGATGTTTGGTTTGCTGTTGTTAGGAGCAAAATTCAAAAAGAAAATGGGCGGAGCTCACCCCTCCTGTGATTGGTTGATTATCGTTATACAAGGGTAACGCTACTGGGCTACCATTTCCAGCCACTTCAAAATGGGGAGGGGGTTCCGCCTCGGATTGGGGCTCTTTCAATTCACTGTGATAATATCAGTAGTGATAAATTCAATAAAAAGACACTTTTTTGATTGTTCCAAGCACAAGCCCACATTTGCGTACCTTATGTCTCATCCGTTGTCCTCCATAGATCCTCCTCCACCTATCTCTTGACTCGAAATCATCTGGAGCCGTAAAAACGATGACCAAAAATCGCGTTCGTCGACAATCCGGCGACGGAACGACGAGATATTTGGTCGGTTGCAGCAGCTACAAGAAAACGTGCTCTGCTCGCAAAAAGCGACCCACGGACAAATACGATGGAACTCACTGGGTCCTTGAACGATTCGTAGCCAAACATATGATGAGTCAGCCCATTCACCGCATCGATGTTTAGAGGCATCCATGGGTCCTTCAATTTTTCGTTAACCGTTAATTTTGCACTGAGGAAAATTCCAACTGATCAAACAAAAATCAATAATCACCACACTTTCCACGATGTGTCTCCTAGTAATCGATTTATATACCACTAATATAGCAATGGTTGCAATTGATAAGAACACCAGTTGACAAATTGTCATGTTTTGACCCCGCATTTGACAGAAAACTTGTGCTAACCTGCAGACTACGTAAATATGTGTGAAAATCAATAAAATCAATACGTAAATGGAAAACTGCTCACTCAATTGCATAGAGAGAGATAAGTAGGGTACGTTTTGAGGATCAAGGAAGTCTTGTCTCGTCATCTGTTTCCAGTGGGCGGAGCCAAAGTGCAATGAGATCTAATCTGCAACGAGATCGCAGTAAAAGAAGTGCATTTCGCGCGACGAGTCAATGCAGGTCGTGGAATGCGCCAATCGATAAAATCAATAATTTCCAACGATTATGTTAAGTGAGATGCTCTTGGTGCTTCAACAGGTATTTCACCGCACATCCACTAGTTCAATGGATTATTCCAAGGTATTGCAACGTTTTAGCCAATGGCAGGGTAAAGAGTGCAGTTCGGGGGGGTGGCTTACCCCTCACTCGACAATTCGTGGCAGAACAAGCTACAGTCGGTGCATGTGAAGGGAATTGTAGATTTCTTTCATGAATTTTTCATTTTTCACTGCTGTATTTCCAGCCAAAGCATTTAAATACCTGCCAAAATACCTGTCAAGAGTTCGTTAATAGTTAATTCACTAGTTACACCCCATTTTTGAATTATTTACTTGTTTTTTCCGTACCTAAACTGCTCAAAAATCAGGAGTGAGAAGCCAAAGTTAAAATAGCTGTGCTTTACTACCACTGCTATCGAATTCGAAGCACGATTCTCGGAGATTATAAGGCATGAATCGTTACTAGATCGGTCGTTAATCGTTAATTCGTTCAGCGTCCTCATTCCGAATATCCACGTCAACCTTGGTAGCACTGGCTCGTTCGAGAGAGCGGAATTCGTATAAAAAGTGAACTAAAATGGTGACTGTAGTCGAAAATAGATGAATATGCACCGCAAACTGGTCCGACGCGGACGAGTTTTCTTGCACAGGCATGGATAGCTAGTCTGGAAGTGGTCAAGGCTGGATTGAAGTGGTTTGCATGACCCAACTCGTTTTATGTGTTGTCTTGTGATTTCAGAGCAAAATAGGGTACTTTGTGGCGTTTGGTAATGCTAATCTGTACGTGGTAAACCGTAAACTCCGCCCACATAGAGGAGATGGGGAGGGATAGAAAACCCACGTTTCCCGAGACTTTTTCTTTTGGTTATATTTGGTTTCAGTAGACAAGTGGCTTCCGCATGGACACCTTCGTCTAACTGACCCGCCAAAATGCTTGAGCTCTTTCACTTTTTCCCAGGTTTCTGTTTCTCGCCCACACACACCTGACCACCACTAATATTTGTTCACCCGCCAGCGGCGTTTCCTTCAGCGCGTATGCACTAATCGTGCTCTAATCCCGGCTTTCAGACGTTTCACCCAGTCCACTTTTCGGGTTTACAAACACCTCGCCGCGACAGTTGTCCGGAAACCGGACTTTTCCGGGAGTCAGTCTCGGTCGCTCAGCGTCTCGGGCATGGTCAATTTCTCTGTGAGCTTCTGTTCGAGCTGTCATTCAGGGATTTGTTCCTGAATTTCTAGCCACTGGACAATTAACTAAGAAACTTCGGTATTCGCTACAGGAGTTTTTTGAACCATTTCCGGTAACACAATGACTGTTTCTGTCGAAATTCTCCATCAACTTTCACTTGTATTTTCTCAGCTCAGTTTTCCGGCATTAAATCAATTTTCCGAATTTACTAGAATTTCCTCTCTTTCCTAGCAAACTCCACAATCTTTTAAAATTTTTCTGCTGCTCAACTTATCCCTTCAATGTTTTTTTTTCCTGGGTTTCATCCTCAGGCCTTTGAAACGTGGACCAATGAATGTGTTTCTATAACACTGTATGGACAGAAAATATTTAAAAATAATTTTTCCTTTCCGGAGTTTTGGTTACTAAGATTTTCCTTAATATAAACAGAGAAGAAGTAATATTTTTGAAAGGGAAATTACCAGAAAAAGAGAACGAAGTAATGTACGAAACTGTGCTCTGCGGAGAAATTCTGCTCCAGAGGTAACCAGCTCTTTAGTATTAAGTGTCAATTGTAATGGTGTTTTTTTCTCAAGCGATTTCCATCCTGTTATGGAAACCCCTTTTTTTCCGGGAAAATCAACACTTTCCACATACTAGTACGCTTACAATATCAGGAAACGCAAGTAAGGAAACATATGAATCCTTTTTAACCACCGCGCTCCATGGCTAACAGGTGACCCAAAACAAAACAGTGAACTCCTGGTGTTGCTTGTTGCTATCTTGTTGGGTCTTTTACGCAAAATATTTGTAATTAAATTCAATCTGCCAGCAACGGTAGAACCGTCACCATTGCATGGAGGAAGGAACAAAGTTGCATGATGAATGCATGGTAACTGCACCGGAAATGCATGCTCCCAAATTTGGTAAATTCACCTGACTATTCTGCAGAGTTCATAAGGTTCTTTATGACATGTGTGGATCAAAACTAATCGATATGCGTATTCCCCCGGTTTATCCCGAGAACAGCTGAGAGCTGGCAAACAGGCCCATTGGCAATCTGAAAATCGATCCTCACGCGCGAGCGCTTCATTTGCAGATCAAACAATGACAGCTCTGAAGAAGTCGACGGCACTGGCATAACCTGTCCAGAGTGGTTGGGATACCGGCTTAGGGTTCTGAATCGACCAATGGGAGCTCAACCAATTGCCTAGCGTAAAATTGCGGACTTTTCTGGATGGGAACGAGTGATTTTGAAGCGCACAGAGTTCTCTGATCTGTGTTGTGTAAACATTGAGAAAATCCAGGAGAATCATGGTAAAATGCACCAGAAATGGCATACAATTCTGGGCGGTGCAGTCCGCAACTGCGGCACGGTTCTCCCAGCTGCCGCTATTGGTGAAAACTCACAACTTCACCCCCCAGTTTTCCGTCACACAGCTTTATCCTAACGTTACAATGCCGTCGCCGCACGTTGCGCACATTCTCTATGATGTTGACACAGTGCTTCCTACCTGTGCTGGATTATGTGGGCGTGACTAGTGCACCCTGTGTCTCCGCTGTGTGCACAAACTCTAGCCGCTTTTCCGTCTGCGTCTCTTTATTTTGTGGACTCTATCGGCGCACCCCGAATCCATACTGATTTTTTCGTCCGGAAGACAGACATACCGCGCGCGCACGCTCACACCAGTTCACCTGTACTACTACGCTTTTCGGGCTTCAATTAATTCTTGGCTTTTATCCATGATCTTCACCTGATCGGCATTGGCAATGGAGCGCGGAATGTCATTGGAGCAGTGTGTTGGTCTTGTTCTAGTTTTTTTGTTCATATTTGGTTCAAAGCTGTCCTAGCTCACATTTTTTGCTTCGCCGGATAAAGTGTGATCTTTGAACTTCTGATCTTTTGTAGCCATCTTGTAGATATGCGTTCGACACGAATTTACACCAATTGCGAGCTATTTCCTAAGAAAATTAGGTCGAATTAGTTTCATCTTTATTTGTCACAAGTCAAGCAAGCACGATATATCTCTACTAAACATGTTGATACTTGATCTGCTACCGTAATCCTGCTCTGATTGGTGGAAACACGTAAAATCATCCGTGCATTGCAACTCTGACAGACTTTTTGCCTGAGTCACAAAGCAAGCAATGAAGGAATTCGATTTCGAGTGCTGACCCTTTAAATGGATGGGTTCATAGAATGACCATTACGGTATCATACCGTAATCATTAGTGTTTCCATTATTCATGTACATAGTTTGCAATTTTGTGATTAACCTAGTTTAACAGTGCTGTGGGCTATCTGGCACTTTTTCCACCGCTACATACAGAGGAACAGCTAAGCCTTCCAGCGATAGTCTGTTGATCCATACGTGTGTTTTTCGTGGATGTTTACGCACTTTTCTGCAATTGCGTACCAAACAATCAGCAGCTGAATAGCCAGAACATCCATTTATTCTCATTGGTCCTGATTTTCTCGCTTTTACTGTGTTTAGCCTCAATTTTCCTATTGAATGAAAAAAAAATCAAGTGAATGAATGAATGATTGCTATGAATGAATGAATGCTATGAATGAAAGAATGCTGTGAATGAATGAATGAATGAATGAATGAATGGATATGCGATTTAGGCATTAGTATTAGTAAATCTTAACTTTGCTCTGATTTTTTCCCATGTAGTTTACTCACCCTCAGTATTTCGGTTTCTTATTGAGTCCCGCACAGATGTTCCCGTTCAAACACAAGGACCAGTTGTAAGAAGTTTCTCTATAGTGCCGCGCGCCACGTGTGAGAAACAAGCCTTACATTAATCCTCCCGGCTTGTCAAAGTGCACACTTTGAACCGTACAGTAGCTGGAAAAACGCTGCCACACCCTAGCGCGGCGACGGCGGGGGCTTCTCGTCGCGCGGGTTCGCGCGTCTGCGTAACCACGACGTCGTCGAAGAACACGCGGTTTCCAGTCGAGTGTTTGTTTGATCTACATTTTTCTTGCGCCGCACTGGTGGTTCCGGCGTCGTAATGCCTCCCTTCTCCACCCTTTCACCTACCATCCCACCATGTCACAGAGCTCACCTGTACCTAGAAGATCGAAAATCTCTTGGACACACAAGCGAGTGCCGTCTTTGAAGATGATCTCGCTCGGGTTTTTGGAAGTGCATATCTTATTTTCGCTACTTTTACCATTTCTTTTTTTTTTACAAATTTTCCAAGAGTTTCCTTAAATTAATTTTTTGATTGCCATATTCATTTCTAGCGTGTGCGCACATGCACGTGGACAGCTTTTCATTCGAGCAGCTGCAATGCTACTGTTTTTTTATAGCACATATACTTTCAAATATTAATATGATATATTAATTTGTTATTAATTTATGTGAGTGCCCTTTATATCATATGTTCCTCATTCATATTAATGTACAAGAGAATGCACTGGTAGAAGCCCGCACCACGTGCCACATCGCATGCGACGTGGAACTCTGATTGTCTGCGTGTCCACAGTTTTCACTGGTACTATCTGTCTCATTCTCTTCCTCTCTGCTCCGTGTTCTAACCTGTCCAAACAGGTGATGAGGAGCGTGCACCGAGTCTTTGATCACTGCGCGAGTTTATCATATAAAATTCATCATATTATCAACTTTTTCAGAACTCCATATATTGTAGTAGATGCAGCTTTCGATTCACAAGTTTTCATGGTCATCGGATACGCCTCCTCCCTGCTTTTGTCCTTATTTCATAGAAGTCTGTAACTACAGAATCTCTGCAAATTCTCATTTTCATCCAATTTTCTACTTATACTTCAATTTTTTCAACTTGCAGTAGCTTAGAACGTTATTATTGTAGGAAAAAAAGTGTGCATCACATTTACGATTAAATTTTCTGTAATTGCGGGCTGAACGCTGTAAGAAGCTTCCTGGTAGAGAATGAAAATGATATTTGACAAAAAAAAGGAACAAGCTATGTAAATTTTTACGTACGTTGAAGTAAAAAGTGGTTCTACTACGCCTGGGACTTTCTAGAAAACATGCTCTGTGTCAGAGGGCAGGGCTGCATCGTTCTTGAGGCGCACTTAGCTCGCACCCTTCCATTAGAACCTAAGGAATTCGAAAGGTCAGTAGCCGCGGCACCCTCCTCATCATCTTTTTGGACAGGTTAGTCCTGGGGAAGCAGGATCGTACGAGAATGAGAACCGTGACATCAGTGGAATATATGGATGCATAGACAATCAGAGTGTAACCTCGCAACCTCGTGATGGCCCACCACTTTTGTAGTCTCATGAGCACTGTTCCCTGGGCTATGTTCACCTGTGGTTCTGTGATTGCTCAAATCGCTCTTTACCGCCGATGAATACGTATCAGATGTGCTGTGCTCTGAAACCCGCCATATTTCAGGTCTTTTCATGAAAGAGCCGTGCTTTCGGTGTAAACGGCCGACCTACTTCAATGATAAGGTGAGTCCATGGCAAACCAGGCAGATATCGATTTCATTGCTATTCATCCGGAATCCGGATGGTCAGCTGCTATTGCTTACATTGCGAAATGTATGCGCAGCTGGGCCGTTTTGTTGATATTAAATATAGATATTGATTAGGATGGGCGGAGCCTGGGGAAATGTGAATTTAGGTGGGGTCTCTGGATGTGCCTAGTTCATGTCTGGAGAGAACCAGTGTGTAATCATTTCCACTCATCACTTAAGAATGAATTCCTTCACATAATAAAAGTGGTAAAAAGTGATAAAATGACAATGTAGGTGAAAATGTCTACATTTTTGTTTTCATTTCATTGAGTTCTGATAGAGTAAATAAACTCTATCAGCAGGTATGGTAATCTAGCCTGATTTTCAGGTTGGCCCACTAAAGGACGGTGCACTATTTCACAAAGGCTGTTTCAAATGTTGGATATGTGGTACACGTCTATCGCTGAAGACCTATCACAATAACAGGAACGACACACAAGATTTAGAGGTACCAGATCTGTAACTTTGGCCAATAAATCAATATATTGATTGAAAAGCGTTCTCCCTTCTGATTGCATCGCAAAGGCGAATGTCTTCTAAATTCTCTCTACACAGGCGAAAAAAATCGGCGAGATTGGACGGATCAGTGTGGCATGAAAAATCGATAATTGATTTCTTCAGGTGTACTGCGCTGGACACGTGCCAACTCCCGGACCACATGACCCAATCCCACATAGGTTAGTAAGTGCTCATGTATTGTTTTTTATAGGACGGTCAAGATGCAGACAGTCAGCGTATGTATCTGCGTCTCTGGCGCCCAGCTATTTGGGTTACTGTAGCTGCTCTTCAATGTCCCAATAAATCGATATATTGATTAACTGCATTTCAGATCAAACTTGTTATTCTCCCCAAAGACGAAAGGCGAATATCCGCACAACCTCATGAGGCCGGCTGGACCTACATAGCCTCCGCCGAACACCACTCATCGCCCTTTCAACCGCTAGTATATTTTTGAGAAGCTCCGCCCCCTCGTGTTTTTTGTCACCTGCCAGTTTTACGTCTACTATTGAAAATCTGCATAACTATATGAATGAAGGATAAAGAATACTACCATATTGCTGAAATGGAGTTACTCAATGGATTCTGAGTTGCAAAATATTGCTTTATGCGGCTTGTGGGCGTGGCCCTGCCAGTGCGTCATTGGCTGTCTGTGACAAGTCATTATTCGCGCCAAACACACAGCATTGTATCGCATATGCATGAGGATCATTATCTTACGAATGATTTCATCGTTAGAAGTGAATATTTATCATAAAATCACATGGCATTAAAATGAGTTGTTGTTGTTGCTGTTGTTGTTACGGTCCTTGTAGGCGCACATGGCACTGTGCTCACTATCATACTAACATCCCTAATTTGTGCCGTCGTTAGCAATGTGAGGACGGCTCGTCGTACTTTTGGTTGGAACACGAATATAACACATGGATTCGTCATTGTGTTCAATGTCGAGAAGATGGCCGTCATGTAAAACGCGGCGTCCTGACCACCAGTCAACGGTGGAAGAGTGTAGAAGGCTACGCTGCTCAGGAACTGGGCCACACATATAAGCAGAAACTGGATCACCTGCAAATTGTTGTGGTTTAATTATTTGTTCATTGCCACCTGTATGCGCTAATAGTCGGCGGTAACATGTTAAGAGTACAGCGACCAAAGGCCCTGAAGAAGGCGAGATAGCCGAAACTTTGACCGAAGAATGACGATCATACTAGTCTCGGGTGTCTTTAAACAAAGAAGCCTTTACGAATTTCAATCATGCCGAGATTCAAAGAGAGTCGTATTTGGAGTCTATTCGTTTATTTATTGTTTACATTCCATGTGTTCTAACAAGGTTAATTAAGGACAGCGATAACATTTGCACCAGAAAAGTAACCGAAATCGTGAATTGAAGGTAATTGGGCTGCAATGGTTCTCCTGTTTGAGAAGGACCATTGTGGAGACAGTGTCGGCCATCGGCTTATAGTTTTCTCTTGGTTATTATATTGGGTTGTTACAATAAACAAAAAAAAAACATGTTACAATAAACAATAAAGTATGCCGATAATGCTCTCTCTGATTGTCCATTTCAACTTCCATACATAATTAAGGTAAAGCCACTCACGAGGCTCTTCAGTAGGAAGGAGTGACTATCTATGAGAAAATACTAGAAGGTTAACGAGACAGGTTATGTGTAAAAGACTTGGAAGAGGGCTTTTATACAGAAAATTATGAGCGAGAACTCTAAAGACATGATTGGCCGGTACATGTTAGTGATCTGTGATCAAAAATTCTAGTAATTTTTTTGCAAACTTTTAATATCAGTCATTTTGATTACAGATTGTTCATAGAAAATGAATTTGTTATTGAAAAGGCTTTTGAAGATGGCCTTGTTAATAAGGTTAAGTCAAAATGAAGTGTAATCTTCGGAATAATCCACAACAATGTCAGGGCACACAATCACTACTACATGAAATACGCAGTTCACGTCACCTGTATAAAAAAACGACATCAATTGTGGAACAACTCAATAGATGAAGTGACTGAAAGCATTGGCACCCTGGGTAACTCCAGTCTAATTAGTACCTACGGAACAACGATTTTCCGGCCCATGTTAAGTTTATTATGGTTCCTGTTTATGAAATGTGTAACTGCTGGTTTAACCTGCTAGTTATGTAGCAGTTATAGAGTAATTATCACCGCCACAGGGCTAAATCCGAAACCACAAAACCCTTAAGGAAACATAAAGTGAAGGGCGATAATGTTAAACTTGTATTTATACTCTATATTCTTTACGCATTATTTGTAAAACTGCTAATATACGAGTCAATCCAAACGGAAACAAACCAGTTTGATCTCCCTTTGTCTCACAGAGGAGAATGAAGGACGCTTCTTCGACAGCATCGTTGTCTTCATCTGCAGAATTTTCACGAAAATCACCACATAGATGGCAAAGTTGATACCAGGAAACACAAATGCGAACGCATGTAGCATTGGACCATAGAAACCACAGTCGCTAAATACGAAAATCAGGACTTGCTCAACGCCAAACTAAAACGCTAGTAACGTGACGCTACTCGCTCACCTACAAGCATATGTATAGGAAAGAGTGTACGGATTAACTCGTTTGCGACATCCGAGGAGGTTCATATGCAATGTAAATGACAGCGCCATCACACAAGGTATGGTTGCGAACATGTGCAGTAGGACGCTGTTGTGAGCAAATAGTTGGTGACCCTGAAAGTGCGGTGAATTCAGAAGACATCTAGTCTTTATTTCAGAATTGGTTCTTCTGTTAGTCTCCATTACACTGTTAACTTATAATTTTCTGCCTCACACTTCGTTAGGTGAGCACGACTTACTCGGTCTAGGGTTTCAACTTCACGTCGTCTCCAGAGGTTTCAGGGCGGTTCATGATGGCGTCGATTTAAGCTATCCCATCAATCGCATCTCCTACCAGAGCACTCGACTTATGGTAGAATTAAAACAATTTGAGTTCCCTATTTGAAGATACTCATCACGTGTTCCACGGATTCAGCGGGACGAACTTTCGCACCCTAATGTAATGGCAACAGACCGTTATAAACAGCTTTCGCATCCTACTCGAGCACGCTGTTGATGCCAGTAAGTCACGGGCAGTGTTGGTTATCTTAGAGATTGAATTCATTCATTTATTTCTCTTCATCGCGATAGCACAGAAAGTACCTCACTGTCGACAAGTCGACGACATCAAGCATTTAGATAGAGTCATCATTCTGTTTTTGTATGAAGCTTTGTTATGATTTAATCTATCGGTTGTTGCATGCTACATGTTATTTTTGCCAACCAAGCTTTATGAGTCATGAGTGCTGTATATAAGCATGTATCCTGCGCCGTAGAGGCGCTGGAACGGTTGAATAAACTTTCTGCGGACAAGTTGATACAAATCCCGCGAGGCAGGGAAACCCACAAGTGAACCCATCACAAGTTAACCGTTCGTGCATCCATCGAGGGGAATGGTGCAGTTTTCGCCAAACCCCTTCGCTTCCTTTTGTCGAAATTCCGCGGTTTTGTTAGGCCATTGAGTCTTCATCTTCTTCTTTTAGTCAATGGTCCCCAGTCTGTTGTTAGAGAGTTGTATCTCCGTTGTTGAAGAGCTGTCCTGAAGCTGTCCATTCTCGGTGGACGAACGGAGTGGACTTTTCTTTTTTAAAAAGTGATCGCATGCTACGACTAATCTCTTGATTGATCTCCCTCGCTCGTCTATGTCCCTCGGTTCCGACGCAACCCACCCTACCACTACCAACAATGGGGTGTGGTCTTGGACCTTCTTCGTAGCTAGCTCGTTACTTTACATCAATGGAATTTGTGTATATGGGATGGCATCCCCATTTGGATCTGGAGTCGTCATTTATCGTCTTTCTACTGTTTGTCTGTGATAACGTTGCATTGTATTCGAGAATTTTTGTTCTTGGAAATTGCTCCAACTGGAACGTAACTCCAGTAACTTACCTTAGGGACGAAGAAGATCATAAACCTATCAATTGCCATAGTTGTTGTAGTGAACATAATCATCAGATACCCAATGGTGTTGGGTGTAGCCATAATAGCGTTGTAAGGGTCATGAAAGTGAATATTTCCGAGTATTGACGGTAATAGTATCCAACAGTTGGTCAGCAGATATATCACACTCGCAACGATCATACCAATAATGTGTGGCCGTACTAATTTTTCAATAGCATTCGTACGAACTAACACTATTGCCACCAAAATGTTTACAAGCAGCGATGTGAGAGTGACGATGAGCATTACACTGCCGAAAAGGAGTCGTTCAAGAAGCGATGATTCAGCGGGGTGAATGGCTCGAAAACAGGTGAGCAGCTTGTCCGACATCGAGGCTTTGATGTTCTGAAAACGTGTTGGTGGGCGAAAAAAAAACGGAGACTTAAATAGCGAGAATTCAGAGAAAAAAGCATTTATGTGTTGAAACCTATTGTTATAACGGTTTCTATAAGTGTTGGGATAGGACCAGGTATAACAACTGCGGTGGAGTATGGAATTAAAAACACATGACGTAAACTACACATAGAGGGCATTAGAAGGAAGTTTATGAGGAATGTCTGGAAAGAAAGGTATGCTGCTTATGTTGTGAATTCTACAAAAGTACAACGAAGATAAGTATAAAATTGCTGGAATTGGATTGTAGAGATACAAAACTAGAGGCACGGATGAGTAATGTTGCCCTTCATGTAAGTCTTGTTTGCTTAGAGGGGCGAGCTAAAGGATAGCTCATGGCGCTTTCCTGAATTCATTCGTATAGAGCCCTCTGACAAAATGAACATTTTTATAGACAAGTAGTCAGGTCTTAGTGGTAAAGACCTTATAGAATGACGACCACCCCTAAATCGTCCACCTGGTCGACCAAGAACGCGATGGCGCGGTGAATTCCAAGAGTTACTCGGAACATGCATTTATTTATTTATTTATTTATTTATTTAAATACACTCAAGGGTGCTCCGAAAAAGATTTAAAAAAAAACACCAATAGGACAAACGAATGCAAATCAGAAATCTGCCTTCTCCTCCCGACCTTTTCGGAACTTTTATCTTCATAGGGATGCTCATGACTCATGGTGGATCATAAGGCCGCTCTCCTACTACGGAAGGTGAAAGGTCCCCTACCGAGATCCTTTTCCCATAATCTGAACGCACTGTACAAGTCTAAGCATACCAGGGCTTGGATGACCAACTTAACCCTGGGCGGACGAATCCGTCAGGGACCCTGGGCGGACAGCATGGGGGGACCTCAAGGGAGGGGGTTCGCCAACTTTCGTAATCTTTGAACGACTTACCACCACTTGATGAGATCCTTAAAAATAGATGAGGCGAGGCGATGGGGAGGCATTGGCAGAAACTACCAAAAGTGAGTGCATACCTAGTCGAAAACAGATTAAAAATCACGAAATCGGATAAAGGACCAAACAAACATATCCTTAGCTGAACAAAACAAAGAATAACAGGGGATAAAATAGTTCAAGCAGTGAGCAGCGTGATAGTGGAGTAGGTGTGGCAAGACGAATTACTGAGCTATGACCAGATTTGAAGCAGAGATTGTGCGGGACTACAGGGAAGGCCAAACCGAAAGAATATCTGAAAAAGAACAAAGTAATTGTTACACTAGTTAACCTTGATCTGCTAGAATGGAAGAAATCGGAAGCTTCTTCAACTTACTTCTAAAAATCCAGCTATTTTGTGACTTCAATATATCATTTGGTAAACGCTGAAGCCATCGGGCTGTGCGATGGAAGATCGAGTTAAAAACAAGAGAATGATGTTTCGCTTTTATTTTATTGTAATGGAGATTGAAACCACCGTTACGGGGATTGCAGGGGCGGAAAATCCAGTACTTACTGGCTTTCAGAATATTTTCTTTTCTAAGCACACGGAAAGAGAATACAAGATCATTACGTGCTCTTCTATCCTTAAGACTCTCAAGTGACAGAGATTTCAGTCGCTCTAAGTAGTTAGGCAAGTCATGAAACTTTAAACTCGGATTAGTTCTGTGAAAAACCAATCTAGTGAATGTTTCCTGCACTTTTTCAATTTTACGAATTTCTTTCTTAAGTGATGGGCTCCATACTTGAGAACAATAATCAAGATGTGGCAGGACGTAAGTCTTGTACAATTTTACCAACACTTTGGGATCTTTCGTATGAGTATTACGGATTAATGAGAATAGAGCTCTAAAGGCATTGCGAGTTACGTTATCAACCTGTGCAGCAAAATTCAACGTAGAATCAAGCAGGACACCCAAATCTCTGACTACATCGCTCTTTCTCAAAATTGTACCGCATACTTCATATTCTACTTGTGAAGGCTCACCAAGATGCATGAATTCACATTTGCCAGGGTTAATAGTTAGGTCCATAGATGAGGCCCACTCTAGCATTTTCTGTATGGAAGATTTAAGAGCTTCATGTACCTCAGAAAAAGTGTCTTTTGAATATATCCCATAGAGTTTGATATCATCAGCATATAGTTGAATTCTAACAGAAGGTGATGTATTCAGAATATGAGCGAGGTCCATAGTATAAAGCAAAAAAAGCAGAGGTGATAAGACACCTCCTTGAGGAACTCCGCTGCTACAGTGGTACCTATTAGAGAAGCATCTACCAACTTTAACGACCATATGCCGTGAATCCAAAAACGATTTGAGCCATGACAACAAGTTACCACTGATGCCAAGAGAAACAAGCTTAGTTAGAAGCTTGGAGTGAGATACACGATCGAAGGCCTTCGATAAATCCATATATATGACATCGACCGATTTCCCTTCATTGAGTGCAAGACTCCAGTCATGGACACAATCCACTAAGTTAGTTCCGGTGGAGGCTCCGGCAACAAATCCGTGCTGCTCAATCGGAATTAAATGTGATCGGTTTAGCCAGGTTAGAAGTTTGTCTCTTATGACTTTTTCCATTATCTTTCCAAGTGTAGGAGTGATACTGATGGGTCGAAAATCCCAGACCAAGCTAGCGTTAGAAGTTTTTGGAATTGCTGTAACAATTGCTTCTTTCCAAAGATCCGGAACCTCCCCCAGTTGAAGAGAGATATTAAAGATGTGTGTTAAGGGCTGACAGAGTGAGGATGCACATTTTTTATAGATTATGGGAGGGATGCCATCGTAGGGCTCAGTGGTTGAAGGCTTAAGTCTTTTCAGTAACTTTAAAATAGTGGGAGCATCAAACAAGACGTCAGAACATAGATGTTTTATTTGATCGGCTTGGAAGACAGCCTCGTGAAATTGACTAGAAGCTTGGAATACCCTAGCAAAGTATTCACCAAGTGCTTTACTTTTTTCCTGGTCAGAATTGTGGGTCAAGCCCGACAGATCGGTAAGGGTAGGCATACCAGGATGGGACTTGGTTTTACGACGAATGTATTGGTACAATAACTTAGGATTTCGATTAGATGAAAGACGCTTCTCGTAGTGGGCAAGAAATCTTTTGATGTGGTAATCAATATCAGAGGAAACTTTCTTATAGTAAACGTTTGACAAGGGATCTTGAACTGTTTCAAAAATCCGTTGTTTTTGAGCGAACAGACGTTGCAGATGGGGAGGGTATCGAATTCCCGGGAAACGAGGCAACTTGAGTGGAACAAATTTGGATAACGCAGAATATACTTGATTACAAAATCGTCGGTAAACATCCGTGGCAGAAACATAATTATCGAAGACACAAAACCAGTCAATATTCCCAAGGTAGCTGTTCAAAGCTTCATAGTCAACATGGTGGAAGTCCGGCATTGGAATTGGGGTTGATAAAACATGCACCTCATTCACTTCGAATCTGACTATATTGTGGTCGGAGTTGTGTAGAGGGGGTAGGATAAGAACATCGGAAATGAATTTTGAGCTAGAAAGAACAAGATCTAGGGTAGCACCAGCGTGAGTTGGTTGAGTAACGAACTGCAGAAGGTTAAGGCTAGTAAACAGATTCAAAAATTCTTTAGATATAAAATTAGAGGGCTGTTCATTAGTCCAATCTATCTGGAGATTAAAATCACCGAGTAGAACTGCGCTAGAGCTGGAAGAAATGAGACTGCCGATAAGGTCCATCAATTTATCGTCTTCAACTTTACCAGAACTTGGAGGCCTATAAACCGTAATGAATCTGATTATAGAACGATTTCCAGGAAACAAGACATCAAGACATAACACATCCGCTAAAAGGTTAGTGGCGTGGTTGACCTCTTGAACGCAGAAGGGGTACTTAGCCAGGCAACATACGCCCCCACCTCTTTTGCTACTACGGTCTACCCTGAACATGGAATAAGGTAAATTTCCCAGAATTTCAGAACTAGTGATCTTTCCATTCAACCACGACTCCGTTATAAATACAAGATCAGGTCGGTGATAACTCAGAAATGCTTGCAAGTGATCAACTTTGTTAACTATACTACGTGCATTGGTAAGAATACAAGAAATCGACTGCTGAGAGAGGGATCCGTGCTCGGCTAGTGGTTTCCCGAAGTCCAAGGCCGAGGCAGATCAGTGACGCGCTTCAGTTCTCCTCTGAAGACAACCCATTCCTTTGTATGTAGTCCTCTATTTCTTTCCCTAGCTTCCTCGCGGAGTTCAAATTCCTTCTTCCGCTCTTCAGAGGTCATGCTTCGCCGGATGTAGACCTGTGGGTAAGCGGAAGACCTCAAGAGCTTCGAATTTCCAAGTGCAGTTTTCCAGCAGTTCTTTGAAGGAAGGACTACTTTTACTAATCGTGGCCGCGAGGGACTCGGCCTTCCCATTCGTAGAATCTTCTCAGGTCTACATTCCACTTTGATTATATCGAGGATTTTGGAGACTTTCAGTTCCACATCAGCCTGCCGTTCAGAAGGAAGAGAATTCTCGGATGCTTCTTCGATGCCACTGATAACGATGCTTCTAGCTCGTACTTCGGATTCCAAATAGGCGGAGAAGGCATCATGAGATATCTTCCCAGATAACGCAAGAAGCAATCGCTCGACTCTGGGATCTTTGTTGACCTCCAAAATAGACTTAAATAAAGCGCTGGCAGCCATTTTATCGAGATCCTCATCTGACGGAAAGGGTTCCGCTATTTGAGATGGTACAGCAGTTTCCTGACTTGTGAAAGATCCAGTTTTAGATGTTCTACTCCTCAACGCCCGCTCAGCCTTGGGTCCCATAATGATCTACCAGATATCGATAGAAAGGCCACCACTAGGAGAAAACACAGCAATGAATGAAGATAGTGTAGAAGAGAGGAATTAGGGTGGAAAGTATAACAGGCAGTTAGAGCAGATGTGAAGTGTTGCTCCAGATATGAAAGAGAATGTAAAAAATAGCAGGAGGGTAAGGAAGAAAAGACAAAAACCTTGAAAATGAACAGGAAAGAGAGAACGCCGCCGGCCGCTGACCGCGATGACGAGAATCCATTTGGCAGAGTATTGCGAGAGTGATGACGAAAAAACAATGGATTGATCTTATGAGGTGCCGCATATTGTAAAATATAAACCGGCAAATAAATGTATAGTCAGGTCCTAGTTGCATCATTAAGATTACCCACGGCAAACTTGTTGGTGCCTGCGTGACCGGTAGGCAAACGGGGTGCTGACACGCTAATCCTGGGTAATCTCAATGATGCATCCAAGCCTTGGTTTCGCTTTATTATTCTTCCATGAATCTTAGGACTAAAGATGGTAAACACAACACAGCGAAGCTCAAAGTTGTGCCATGCTTGAACACACATGCATTGGTCGGAAGTGTATGTGCTCAGTTTTTTCAACAATAACAGAAGTTTTTAATGAGAACATTAGTAGGAAAGGAAAAGGGAGAAGAAAACACTGATGTTATGCTTGCCTCTGCTTCCTCTTTGTCACATAGACGACAAAACACGATTCGTATGTATATGCCATTTGTGCTCTAACGAGATGTAGTAATAGGTTGTCTCAGTTTTTGTGCTTGTTCTGCTCCACTAGGTTTACAATTTTGTTTTTAGGTTGAGGATAGTTTGAGGACAAACGGCCTGGGGAGTGGATCGGATCTGCCAAATCTAATTGGTAGAAACTAATGAACCAGGATATGATATGGAATAAAACCCTGGAATCCGAATTAGCCGGATGCTTTATTCTACTACAGATGCGTTTTTCAATATGAGCTAAGCGTTCATGTGTGGAATTTGCTTGTCAATATTAGCAGTTTTTGGTGATTTGCCTCAAGCTTACTTCCAGTCCTACTGTTGCTGAGGCTGAGCTAGAATTCAAAGTCGTTAGTTCCTTCAGACGAGCCTGCTGATGTCCATTAATACATGGAAAGACCGTATGGTTAGGAATAAATATACGTGTGCAACTAAAACACAAATTATGACAACAATAGTACAGAAACGAGACAACAAATTGTACTGAAAACTATCGAAAACATTTGAATACTTAACGAATCGCTTTGCCAGTTTTCTGAATTGTTTTACTTCAATGGAAATGCAGTGCTTTTTACTGAGGTTCAGATATTGAGTTCCTGCGCGGTTAACAAAAAAGTGTTGTCTTGTGGATGTAACGGCTTTAGAAAATGAAAAATATTTAAGTCACCCCTCGTAATGGACGTGACAAAATTAAAGAAATTCGTAACTTTTACATTGGTGACGTCTGTTAATACTTTATGAATCATAACCAGGTCACCGACTTTTCTTTTTTGATTTCTTCTCTTGAAGCAGGTTGAGGTGGAAGTTTTTCGGTAATGTTTTCAATTTTCCCCACTTTTATTTCTTAGCGTGGTGTAACATCGAGCTGCTGATAGAGCGGGAGCAAGCTATGCTAATGTGCATCTTGCTTGCGAGGTTGTATAGAGCCAAGACATGGGTGCTGATCAAAGCTGCCGAACGCAAACCTGCCTCCGCTCAGAGAGTCATGGAGCGGAGCATGACTGGAATACGTCTCTTAGATAAGAGAAGGGATACATGGCTACGTGGTATCACATATATCAAAGGTGCGGTATATACCTTAAGGGAAGAAAATGAACTTATGAGCCTAATTAATTGACTTTAATTAATTGCTTAATTGACCATGTCAGCCAATATTAAATGGTCAAGAGAGGTGATGAAATGGAGCCCACCCCTAGCGCGTCCAGCCGATCGACAGAAGGCTGGGTAGCGAGGTGGTTTCCAGAAAGTACTTGAAACATGCGTTTGGCAACCCACTGCAACAACTTTGGCAAAAAAAGGAATGCACTAATTTTACTGAATTGCTGCATGTTGTAAAATATTGATCGACAAATAAATTAAATGTGAATAGAGCGGGAACATGGCGTACGAAGCTGTATGGGCAAGCTATCAAGGGCTCAGTAGGAATCGTCCAAGATCAGCATACCGCATTGCTCTTTCTAATCCACTAGCTGGTCTACTACCCGAACAATTTGTTATCTCGAAACGAGTCTTACTGGTTTCTATCGTAGAAATATTTTGTAATCTTCTAGGTAAACAGAGTCAATGCTTTCGACTTCACCGAACAGCTTTTTGAGAGATTCTGTTGATTACTGCGGACCGAACATCAGCGAAGAATACTGTCTGTGCCTTCTTAAATAATCTCTAGTAATATGATAATTTTTCTAAGGTACAGGAGTAAAAGTTCGACAACGTCCATAATGATAAACATATAGGCACGCCTCTGTGCATGGGACGTTCAAAATGGAAAACGATTCGGGTGAAGCAGCGGAAATAGCGAAGAAGAAATTGCACCACATGCCCCGCAAATCACAAGATCAACATGATACCCCATGGTTTCCTGACGAAGTGAACACTAGATCAAGGAGCACGTAGATAAGGGGCAGAAGCCTTTGACGATTGGTCACACGGTGTACCAAAAATCCAGGGAATCGTTCGGCAGATCTCGATACTCTATCTAAAGAGGGCAAACATGTATCGATGTCGTATCCCACATATGGCTACTTAGGCAGAAACACTAAGCGAGCTACGAGCAGAACACTTGGAGCATGAGGATGATTATGACTAGTCCCTGTAGACTGTAGGCCGAAAAGGAGTAGGCTCATTCATTGGAACTCGCCACGTCAACTGTGGCAAAGTGGTCGGAAGAACTCTTGGAGTGGCGCGCTCTCTGCAAACGTCCACTAGGACGACCTACAGCACGATGGTGCGATGAATTTCAGAAGCTACTCGGAACATGCAATTGGCAGCGAATTGCGAGGGAGATGACGAGAAAAGAATGGGTTGATCCAACAAGGTGCCGCACATTGTAAAATATTGATCTGCAAATAAATTCTAAATTCACTGTAGGCTACGGGATGAGCAGAGACTTCAGCAGCAGCTGCTCTAGTAACTCGGAGATCAGCCCACAGTACAGTAGGTAAATTTGTCTCTCTTGGTTGGCGCCGCCTTCTCTTCTGAACACTCCATTTCGCTCCTCCTCCTACGGGACAGTTTTGTACTACGTCATTCGCATTTGGCAGCAGTGAGGGAGGGAGTGCACAACGTACCTCGGATTGCTGTAGAAACAACTTGGAAAAATCCAGGGATCTCGAAATTTGGAGGCGAATTGGGATGCAACTGATATGTGATCGACTAAAGTTTCAGGAAAATAATTTATAAGTAGCTTCCATGAAACAGCGATTCTCTTCTGCATGAAAAATAAAGTCCATTCCATTAACTGCTACAGTAAACAAAATCTTTTATGTTTGCTTTTATCAGTGCTCGCGCAGTAGTATAAATTTAACAATGCTGATTACTGCAATTCGCTTGATGTGCATTTCATCTCTAGCGGACACGTACGACGATTTTCAGAAGCTTGTTCATATAGAAGTGAGAGAAGCAGCTGAATTGCCTTTCACGCGAACCATTTGTAGGAGAATTTTCAAGAGAATATTCAAGTGCCCTAATGAGTAACTTCACCCGCTTTCAGAGAATACCTAAGCATCTGAGCAGAGTACTGGCTGAATGAACAGAAGATAGTACATAGACGTGACAGAAAATCCAGTTCCAGACTTACTCATTACTTCCGCTCATCGCTGGTGCGGAGCAAAATTACTAGGAACTATGAACTAATAGATGATTCTTCTGAATGATGATGAACGACTTTTTCGACGATCACCCAAGTAAGCCATTAGTTAAGGGAGAAACTTTCCGAAAATATTTCCATTCCGTAACTGAACAAGTTTGTGAGAAAATGAGCACGTGACCAAGTGTCATTGCATTTTTCTCCTCATAAACTATGGAATATTGTGAAAAAGTCAAGCGTAAAAATGAAAAACTAAAGAAGTACTATTTTTTGAGGGTACAATTCCTAAAAATTCTCACGCCATAGACGGATCGAACATCGTTTCAGATAAGAATTGTTGCGTCTCTGTCCTACAGTACAACTCTCACCTTGTTGCGAATCACCAGAAGCTTTGCCTGAGTATAGAACGAATAGGTGGCAATTTCACTTGTAAATTTGACGCATTCAAGCAGTTTTACCTGGAACACAGAGGATTTCAGATTTCACCAAAGAACCCACAATCAAAATTGACGATGAAAGGTGAAGTGGCCTTCGCCACCTGTTTACAAATTTTGAAATGGAACAGGAAAGAAGGTCTGCTTGTGTTTGTTCCAGGTGCTAAATCAGCTGTTCCTAGTTGAAAATATATCGGTCCTGAGTTTAAGCGACAAAACTGCAAAGGATACATGCACTCAAAGACTGTCAAATCATGAAACTTGCTTTAGGTTTAAAGAAGTTTCTGTAGCGATCACGATGTCAAATGTCTGCTGACTGGAAAGGTAGTGGTACTTTTTCTGATTACTCTACCCCGTGTACGTCACTCAGCATGTCGTTCGATTTCAAAATGGGATAACACGTGGTTCCAGGTACTTAATTTGTGACGTGTTATTTTTGTTTCGAGAAACCATGTTTCACTGACTGACGTACACTACTCCAATCTTCATTTCAATGGCTACAGGTTGACGTCTGTTATGGAGCGAAAAATTACGTCAGCATTGCTTTTATAGGTCTCCGGATTTTTTGAATACAAAAAGTTTTGCCCGAGTGAACGTAACCAATAAATCTCGAGTTTGCACAAACATTTAGAGAGAAAGGCTTCACTTTCCTTTTCAATCGCGAAAAGATCTTGAGACGTAAAATGTGTTGACGTCGCATAGCTTTCACTACACATAGATGGAAAAGTGGGGATTTCCTGGAAGACGGTGAGTGCTACAGTTTAA
Source organism: Ancylostoma ceylanicum (assembly GCA_000688135.1). Classification (NCBI taxonomy): domain Eukaryota; kingdom Metazoa; phylum Nematoda; class Chromadorea; order Rhabditida; family Ancylostomatidae; genus Ancylostoma; species Ancylostoma ceylanicum. The sequence continues at coordinate 10,686 of JARK01000196.1, read as the reverse complement.
AGAGTGCATTTCGAAAAACAAGACTAGACAGACAGGACAGTTTCCAACTATTTCCGCCGTAAACTAATAGCCTGGGGCCCATGACATTTAGTATGAACGCACCCATAATGGAAATAGCTTACCTGTATGGTTAGTTAGTGGAGGGCAAATGATCGTGGGAACTTTCTCAGGATCGTGCAGCAACGCGGAACCCAACCTATCAAAAATCATTCATGATTCACTGGCTCACTCAGTACAAATCTCTGCAAAGGCTTGATCGGACGCAATCCTACAGAAGTTCCTGGTACTTGGATTACTTTCTGGGCACTGCCCGTAGTGAAATTATCCAACTGAAGTTGCACGAGAATCGCTTCTCATTACTCAAAAAGTAACAACGAAGCGAAAACAATGGGCGAGAATCTCAAAACCTAGACAGAAATAACTCCGAACGAGATCAAACACCTCTAGCAGCACTGTGGTGCGCTCCACTGCTAATAAGCATTATTTCTGCTCCTGTGCAAGAATCTCTTTGAAAACATGCTAATTCCTTTGACATCTGCATGCTAAGCATTACTAGTGGAGAACACAGATCCAATTCTCTGCCCACATTCAAAATACTTGGGTTGAGGAAAGGTTCCGGGAATAACTTGCTCGTTTCGTTAATCTAGTCTTTTCTCACGCTATTCGATGTAGTCAACCACAACGCTAGAGACCAACATACGACCTCAACTGGTGGCCAAGAAGTGACGGGTGAGGTACAATAAGTGTATCTTTTTGTAGCGTGGGCATGCATAGAGGCATTGGAAACTTCAGAAATCTGTGAGGTCTCTTAGGAAGGCTGGAAAACTCGAATAAGAGATGATATGAACGACTACGTTGGAGGTTTCTGGACTTTGAGAATGTTAATGATTAGGAATATTTAAAATTGTCTACCCAAGGTCTAGGGAGAGAGATAGAGAGGAGGAGGAAGAACATTCTTTCCTATAACCTCTATGTACTAGGACAGGCGTCTCCCGTATTACCACTTCACTATTCCCACTACCCTCACTATCTCCACTACCTCACCTTCACTACCTCCACTACCCCCCACTACCTCCACTACCTCCACTACCTCCACTACCTCCACTACCTCCACTACCTCCACTACCTCCACTACCTCCACCACCTCCACTACCACCAAAGCCCCACTACTGCCACTACCTCCACTACCCTCACTACCACGAGACGTAAGAACGATGATGGCAATGACAGTTGCATTTGCTGTTCGAAGATTCCATGTTTTCGCTCACGGCTTGTTCACTCTTGACCGATCATCAACTGCTAACGATGTTTTTTCAGCAGTGCTCCTCCCAGAGCGTCTAAGTAGTCAATATAGCTTTAGGGAAACAATCTCCAGGGCAAGCATGGAGAAACAGGAATTCGTGGAGGAAAAAAAAACGAAAATTAGGGTAATTAGTTGCTAAGAGCAATGCTCTACCAAAAGTTTGCTTCCTGCCTCGTGAAATCTTGACACTGTCAAATGCTAGAAACTTAATTGTAGCGAAAAGCGGAAGTAATTTCATATTGAAATTCGAGGTTATCAGAAACTACTTAACAACTACTTGTAAACAGAAGTGACGCGCAAAGGTGATGTGTCCTTCAGCACCCGCTCATTATTTTTGAGATAGAATGGGAAGGAAGAAATTGCTTGTTTCAACTCCAGCTACTAAATCAGCTGTTCCGGGTTGAAAATACTTCAGGTCCGAGTTCATGATTGCGGAACCATAAATTACACATGTTAGCTGTCTCAGGTATTAAGGCATCGAGTAACTACATACATATTTCGATGTCAAATGCCCGTTGGTTAGGAAGGTGCATGTGTTTGTTCAAAGCGCCCATCGAACTGGATCACACAGCTGGGTATTTTCGCCCAACGATGTTCTAATTTACACAGCTTAGGAAATAGAGTGCCAACTTTTTTTGATGTTTTTATGTGGAGTTGCATGCAATTTAATGGATTAATGCATCAAACACCCTCATATGGTCTAACCTGACACGCCGTTAGATGCTTATGCTTGGAGGCCACTTCACTTAGGAGAGACTTTGGCCCTCTCAACGAGATAAGGAGCCGTTAGTGCATCAACCGCCGTGACTTTAGAAATCTCATTAGCTTCATGCTCACTAAAAAAGGGAGAAAACGGGAAATTCCTGGAAAGTGATGAGTGTTTTAATTGATTGGATGCACTCCGGAGAACTTGACTAGACAGACATGAGACTAAATAAGAATTTTCATCATAATGAAATCGCCTGGCGCACGTGACGATTAGTATAAACGAAGCTACCTCAGAAATAGCTTATCCATATAGTTAGTCAAGATCATGGGATTTTTCTCAGGATCGTGCAGCAACGCGGAACCTAACACATCGAGAATCATTCGTGATTCACTGTCCCACTCATTACAAATCCCTGCAGAAAAACTAGCCCTGCTCAATTATGTGAGAATTCCTTGTTCTTTGGATAGACGTACGTTTGGGGAACATCCCACGATAAACCCATCCGGTCGTATTTACGCGAAAATAATAGTGCATCACCCATGTACCATTACTGGAACAAATAGAACAAATAACCAATATGAAAGGAGATTTTCATGCCTCGATACAAATATTTTTGAACTGCATAGATTGAAGACCTCTAACAGCGCTCTGGTGCGCTCTACTGTTAATTCGCGTTGTTCTTGCTCTAATGCGTAAATCGATGCTCAGGAAAAAGGAAACATGGAAATTCTATTGATATCTTTGTGGTAAGGTATTGTTCACCTTAAATTCCCTTGGGAATCACCACGCGGTATTATAATGGACAGGTTGTTGCTAATGTTGCTCTCGACAGAACGGTATTGGAGGCAGCAGTTATTGTACAGTTTCTTCTCTCAGCTAAAGTAGGTTCATCACCAAGAAAGAATACCGGTAGGAAGAAAAGACCACAATTGAGAAAATAAGACTGGGAAGGATATCAGTGCCTACATAAGTAGGAAGGAGTTCAGTTTCCGAAATCCAAGAATTTTTTTTGGTACAGCAACCTTCAAGATTATATGCACAAAATTGAAGAACGCAAAGGACGAACCTCGAAAAATTGAGACAGGGGACCTTTACCACCTCCACGTACTCCACTGCTACCTCCATCAGTCCACTAAGAGTTGTCCTCTCTCAATGAAATTTCTTAATGAAGATGCCAAGCGCTTATTTGTCGAAAACCATACACCATTTTAGGACTAAGTGCTGTGGGCCGGGATACATTCAAAAAGTTGAGCTCGTTTTTTTTCATTCATCGCAAAATTTTTCCAAACGACATCTGGCTGGAAGCGGAATTCTGAAGAGTTCCATTCCTTCTGTGATTCACGCAAAGCAAGCATAGAATGCTTTGCTGTGTCGGAGCAAAAACGTCTACAGCGTCAAAATAACAGCCAGCCATTTTTAAAGCACCAAAAAACCGAAAAAAAAGCACGGACCTTTAGCATTCTCGGATGCACATTTTGCACTTTCGTGTTTGTGTACAGAAAAAAGCATTTCCGTGTTGATACTCCTGAATATCACGGGCATAGCATCCACTGTTTGCCAACGCTAAATCACCAATAACAATAGATGGTGATGGGATTATGTTAGTATAAATTCAGAGCCTCATCGCGACAATCACAGCTTAGTGCTTATCCAGCATTACCCATCGCTTCGTTATGACTCAGTCCTCCCTCATTTTTCACTGCTCCATTCGCAAATCATACATTGCTCTTTTTCTGGAGCTAAAAATAGGGTATTACTTCAATAGAAGGTGCTTTGAGCGTAGTAAATATAGCTGCATGTGTTTTCGACGGGCGCATTGGTCCTTATACCAATCGATTTCATGAGGAGCAATGTTGGCGACTTCCCGATAATCGATACGTATACAAATCGACAGCGCCCAGGCAAAGCAGGATACCATACTTTATCTGGAATAGGGCCTAACATGGTTGATTATTTCCGAAAATATAGCGCTCTAGGAGGATACGATGTTGAGTACTTATGTACGCAAGCATGCAGGGCTGGGATACATGAAACGTCAACCATGAAAACCAACAATGGTTAAAGGGACTCAGAGGGATTAGAGGGATTTATTATTTCAAAGACTACATAATATTGGGTGACGCAGAACGTGAAAGTTGGTTAGGTAGCTTGGTTTTGCTTCGTTATGCGTTCTTGAATACCAGCCCAGATTGTTCACCAGGAAGTGAGCTTGGGACTGATCAAGAGCATGTATTCCACGCATCGACATCATTTATTTTAATACGTCTTGAACATCCATGTTTTCGTTGAAAATCCTGTGAATTGAGCAAAACAGTGAGTGGAACCGCAAATCGATGAAAATCCACTCACGCTTCAGCAGAATCTATTTGAAACCTCACTCATTTCAGAACATTTACACAGCCAACTCTTTATGATCACAGCAATGCAATGTAATGAAAAGTTAATTGATCCACATTTCACAAAAGTGCAAACACACCGTGTTTCGGAGGTAATAAATAGAGCCTGTTCACAATGGTGAACGACCCGTCCCCGATTGAGCCTCTACGGGCTCTTGGAAGCTTAGACTGTTATTTTTCAAGTTTACCTAGGATAGAAGTACTGTTCTTTGCACATCTACTAGTCCTAAATTCTAGGATCGATCCCTGCTCTGAATAGCCCGGCTCGGTTTACTCAGAAAAATTCGCTACCTTAGATCAACCCAGAACTGCTTCCGAGATTGAATTTTCAGGAGCTGCTAAACATAATGATATACATGATTTCTGCAATATTGTCGAAACACTCGTTTTTGAGGCCGTGTTTTAGGGAGAAACTGGGCTGGATGAGGGAGAGCACAAGCGTTCTTCAACGTGCTCCTCACTGGTTACACTCACCTGGTAACCTCTAGGGTGTGATCCCTGCTAGGGAGTGTAAACTGTGGAAATTTCAGAGTTGCAAAACTTCCTAAGTTAGCACTCACTTGACAGGCTAGGAGGTGCACTCCCAGCAAGAGAGTGCATTGTGTTGGACTGTCGTCCCATCGCTTTGGCTCCGCCCAATTTCTCCTGAGAAGAAACGAATGAAAAACTGATTTTTTGAACACCTCCGCAGGAAATCATGCCGACCGTTTCAGTCAGCAGCTCGTGGGAATTTCCTTTGTGTGGAAATCTCGAATGCACGGGAATACACCCACACGTGTTCACGAACTGGAATTTAATAATCTGCACATGACGCTGATTTGAATCAGAAAGGTATTGAAAAGATAAAAGAGGCATTGTGAAAGGAGCACAGGTGTTTTAAATATGTAGCCCCACGTAATAGAAGAGACATTGTAGAGGATGCATAGGCACTTGCACAGGGTTCCCATCTTCACTGTTTCGGGCCTCAAAACACGCATGACGTCTTCTTCTCTTTATTGTAATTCCTCCGTTTCTGTGGGGTGGAATGTACCCAAATTTACATAACTTCTCATAGTTTCAAGCAGGCCCGCTCACACACTTACATACATAATTAGCCCAGGAATTTTAATCCTAAAGAAATTTGTCAGGACAAATCACGAGTGATAGATTGAGTAGAGGCATGGAACACGAACTGCCTCCGCGTTACGTTATTTGCAATTCCAGGAAAACAAATCCTTCTTACCATTTCCAGACCTTTCATCATGTGGATGTTCTATACAGTGTTGGTTGCAACACTCCTGGAAGGTAAGATTCTCAGCAACTTATCTGAAAGAAAAAAATCTCTCTGCGCAAATATTGAGAGTTTACAAAAATCCTCTAGATTTATCCACTTTTAGTTGTCCTGGTGACTGGCCAGGAAAAATACGACGCTTACGTGAAGGATTACTTCGGATCCAGAGTTGGATTCCGAATCGCATACAAACGCAAGGATCGCACTGTCGTCCATCACTATGTGGGTTTTTGTTAAGAGGCATCTCCGGCTTTATTTGGATGCGGCATTTTCTGAATAACCCTGTATGCACTTACTTTGCAGATCGTCCCAGACAAGAACACCACTTGGGCCCAGGCCCGCCATACATGTGAGCAGAAGTCCGGATTCAAGCTGGCGACCTTTGAGGACTACGTGGAACTGCGACACCTTTCCTGTGGGTTCGCTGGGCTTTTCACGAGGGTTTCGTGTTGGTTATATACCCAAGGAGCAGTTGATTGCAGCTGAATACCATCGCCTGTACTGCACTGAATGCAATGGCATGTACTGGGTCGGAGATCGTTACCATGAGAAGTAAGGCCATTTACCAGGAATTGTAGCTCATTCAGAATTATTTCTTATTGATTGATTGAGATCAGATAGATAGGTAGTTTAGTACTTATAGAGTAAGTACTTATAAATAAGCGAGAGAACAAATGGGAAAAGCATAGTCCCAGGATTTAAGAAGCTCCAGGCTTTAACTTCTCTTGGGGAATAATAATACAACATCCTTTAGAATCAACGAGCCCGCAGTTTGATTTGTTTGGTTCAATTACCTAACTTCAAGGATGTCTTAACAGAGAGAACATAGAGATAAGAATAGAGCCGGACATAATTTTTCAGCAACAGGGATATCTGCAACGCGATATTCCTGAAACGCTCCGAACTGGTTGGCTTCAATTGCAACTACGAGCCTCAGCCAAAAAGCGTAAGCTTCCGTGGTATTCTTGTCGCTCGAACCATGAGCCGTTCTAATCTAATGAAAATCTGCTCTTCAGAGGTCTCCCTTAGACATCAAGGGATATGTCTGCACTACCATGATGAAGCCATGAGGCTCTACTCCGGAAAAACGGATAATGTCTGCTTCAAACTGTAGTTCCAAAGCATGTTAAAAAAATGGTTCCCTATAAAGCATTCTTGAATATTCTGTTTCGATTCTATAAAACACTATGCGACACATCCAAATGAAGTTGTGACCTTTTTTGGGAGGGAGATTTACCGTGAATGCAAAAATGCCGTCTTAAGCCTGGTAATGAAAATACCACAGCAGATTGTCATTTGATTCTTTCTACATAGACAAAGTTGAACGAAATACATTCTAATATATATCATTGCTGAAGTCTGAATACACAGTGAAGAAAGGCAAAAATCAGGCGAAATTGCAAATACCTCCACTATCTTCACTATCTCCATTACATCCACTAGCTCCACTACCTCCATTACCTCCACTACCTCCACTACCTCCACCACCTCCACTACCTCCACTACTTCCACTACCTCCACTACCTCCACTACTTCCACTACCTCCATTACCTCCACTACCTCCACCACCTCCACTACCTCCACTACCTTCGCTACCTTCACTACCACCACTACCTCCACTACCTCCACTACCTCCACTACCTCCACTACTTCCACTACCTCCATTACCTCCACTACCTCCACCACCTCCACAACCTCCATTACCCCCACTACCTCCACTACCTCCACTACCTCCACCACCTCCACAACCTCCATTACCCCCACTACCTCCACTACCTCCACTACCTCCACTACATCCACTGCCTCCACTGCCACCACCATCACCAGTTGCTGGACTCGGTCCTAGACATATTCTTCAATTGAAACGATGCTCCACCTACTTTTCCGTTGAAGAAAAAACTAAACTACCAGAAGGGACCTGCCAAGAGTATACCGATGGACCATCCTCGAGTTTAGCATTACCTGGTGAACATGAATGCACCGCTTGGTTTTCCAGCCTTAGCACAAAAAGAAGGGTACATTCTTTATTCAAGAAATCATTAAATCGGAAATCGGTTGAAAACCTCCGGAGACCTTGCAAACCAATCGAAAATCACAGTCCGCATAGCTTTTGACACCCAGAGAGCTCGGCTCTGAGATGTCACATATTTATACTTGTGAATTTATAGGAAACTGCGAAGGCGAATCAGGCCAGTGCACAAGTAAGATTAACTGAGAATGTCAAACACACTTCTTTAGAACCATCTTTTGAATTACGGCTTCGAAAATTTGCACGTCATCAGGATTTGTATTTTAGGATTTATATTGGAGGATCGCACAATTTCTCTAAAATACATACGTCCAGAACCTCGTCGTTGTCAAGCAGGGTCTGAAATAAACATGAAAAAATGGCCCCGAATTCTGGAGATCTTTCTTCTTCGTTATCTATGGCGGTGGTTTCGAAACTCTGCAACATGGTCTTTCTGAAGCATACCTTTGAAGTTTTTTTTAAATGTTCTTTGTCATTAATGATTAACGCAATGCAAGCATGGGATTTCTTGTCTTCTGAGATGGAAAAAGTCAACTCTCACAAGGTAAAAGCTGGTCATTTTATTCTAGCCTCGAGAAGGCGAAAAAATACTTAATGATTCACTCTTCGTTTATCTTGGGTAGAGCTGCATTAGTAATCCGATCAAACGCATGAGATCCACATTTTCCCACATCATTTACATTACATGCTTGTTTTGAACATTCCTCCTACACTCTGTAGGTGTTGTACTTCCACGGTTCCCGTTGAAAATCCTGTGAATCGAGGGTGATGAATGGAAACACAGATCAATGAAAATCCAATCAGCGCTTCCATACAAAGCTTACTCACTTAAATAGATTTACACAGGCAACGAATTGCGATCAAAACAGTGGATCGTCACGGGAACCTCGTTGATTTGCACTTCATAGAAGTGCAAACCCATTATTCTCTGGAATGCAACAGCACTATGTTCTGATTTAATAAATGCAAAGGCATTGTGCTCGGAAACTAATAAATAGGACAAGTCCACAACGATGAACAACTCGTCCTCAAAAGTCCACAACGATGAACAACTCGTCCTCAAACAAGCTTCCTCAGGAGGCTGAGCCGGCCCCAGTACGAGTTTTTTTTGTGCGTGGGGTCGCATTCAGGACAAGGACTCCTCATACCGTTCTTTTCATATTTGTACGGTTGGCTCTCGTTGTAGGTGCTGATGAAGCCATGGAACCGGTGCCTAACCTGCCCCGTGAACAGCTGCGCTGGGGCCCGGTTTAGGTGTAGTTACGCAAGTTTCCTGAAACCAATGAATTTGACTTTAACGATTTATTCTGCCAAAGGTATCAATTCTATCCAATGGTATTCACCCATAATAACATCTTAATTTTCGAAATAAGTCCGTTTCCATGTTCAAATATTTGCTCTAGGGCGATTCCAGCCCTAAATATAGGTGGCAGGATAGATCGCGGTATACTGACCAAAATTTGGTGTCCGAAAGGCACACGAACTCTTTTAGTTGCACTTTGGCGAGAACAACTCCCTGCAAAGCATTTCAGGCTTCTCATCATGTGCTTGTTCTACATCGTGCTGGCCGCCACTCTCCTGGAAGGTAAAATTCTCTAGATCCTACTTAACTTCAGGAAAAACAGAAAAGTGCGAAAGTCAGCTGATTTCTCAAATTATTGAAAGGAAGAAAGAAGTGGAGCAGAGAAAAACTGAAGGAAAGAGTGAGAAAAGTTGCTCTGGGTTCTCTTCAAACCTCCTAATTCCGGCTACAGACGTTGGCCATCCGTGTGCGCAGCTTCCAGCCGTTTGCCTTAGGCTTGAAACATTTTGCAGTAGAGCAACTTTAACCTTGAAGGAGATGGGTTATGAATTCCTGCGACTCCCAGGAAAGAGAACAATCAGCCAGAGTTACATCCTTTGTGGAAAAATTGGAGCTAGTACCATATTGGCATAGACCTCAGAGAATAAGTACCCCATGGGTCAAAGTTAGGATCGAACCGCTGGCCAGGTGCACAGCGACGGCGCTCGCTGCAACTACGCTACACGCGGCTCTGCATAAATATTGAAAATATGCCAGAAAAATCCGCTAGATCTATCAATCTTCAGTCGCCCAAGTGGCCGGCCAGGACAAATACGACGCCTTCGTAAAGGATTACTTCGGATCCAGAGTTGGATTCCGAATTGCTTACAAACGCAAGGATCGCACTGTCGTCCATCACTATGTGGGTTTTTGTTAACGCACATCTCATGCTTTATTTGGATGCGGCAATGTCTCAATAACCCTGTATGCACTCACTTTGCAGATCGTCCCAGACAAGAACACCACTTGGGCCCAGGCTCGCCAAACATGTGAGCAGAAGTCCGGATACAAGCTAGCGACCTTTGAGGACTACGTGGAACTGCGACACCTTTCCTGTGGGTTTGCTGGCATTTTCACGAGGATTTCGTGTCGGTTATATGCCTAAGGAGCAGTTGATTGCAGCTGAATACCATCGCCTGTACTGCACTGAATGCAATGGCATGTACTGGGTCGGAGATCGTTACCATGAGAAGTAGGGCCATTTTTGAAAGTTCTCAGAATTTTCGAAGTCAATTTAATCCGTGCTTTGAAACTCCTGGCTTGTCATTGTAAGGCCAAGTGAAAATTTTTCAGCGGCAAGGATATCTGCAACACAATATTCTTGAAACGCTCCGAACTGGTTGGTTTGAATTGCAACTATAAGCCAAAACCGAGAAGCGTACGTTTCCGTAGTACTCTTGTCGCTTGCACCATTCAGATCCAAAGGAGAAATCTTATTCAGAGGTCTCCATTGGACGTCAAGGGATATGTCTGCACTAAGATGATGAAGCCATGAGGCTTTCCTCCAAGAACCTGGATAATATCTTCTCCAGATTATCGTTCTAAAGCAAATTACGAAATTTCTGTTTTGAACCGGTGAAACACTGTAAGGTAGAGACACATGAGGTTAGAATATGCGGCTCTTTTGCGTGGGGGGG
>JARK01000195.1:84040-103941 GCA_000688135.1 Ancylostoma ceylanicum | reverse complement strand
CCCTTCTCCAAACCTCTCTGTCTGCATACCCCCCTCTCCGCTTGTAAGATTACATATATCAGAAGTTTTGGTAGGACTGGAAGTGCCAGCCATCATCCGTTCCCATGCTTTGATATAAAATTTTTCTGATAAAAACCAGCTATACACCAGTAACCCGAACTCAGGAACGCCTCTCGTTGTCAACCCGGAGTTTCTTGGAAAGAATGCTACAGTTCAACTGGACCTAGAGCTTCATCAGCATGTATGTACAAAGTGCGGCAAAAGTACTGTCCGCTTTGTATGAAACATGAAAAATACAGAAAACCAATGTTAGATAAAAGTTAAATTGGAACCGTTCTGTTGCGCAGGATCTTGGAGAAAATATAAAGACGAAAGACCTATGTATTTATTCAGTTTTATACCTATTTTCATAAATCATGGTAGTGGAAAACGAATGAAGGTTTCAGTGCCACGCTGCAAGTAGTCATGTCTAGCTTGATCCAGGACTTCCACAAAAATGCTTTTATGAAGTCGAAACAGTGGATAGAGATTGTACATGTTTCGCATTTTACACCAATATTAATGGAGAATAGCAGTCCCTCCTGTATCTGTGACGAATTCACTAGTTTTTCTATTTTTGTTAACGAGCGGGGGGGGGTTCCCTATCATCCTCGTTGCCTCTAGCGTTAGAAACACCACTTCACCGTTCGTCGAGTTCTTGGCGCAGTCTGTATTTGTAGCTCTACTCATGATGTGAAGGCAATTTCACTAGAGTTGAAACAATTGCTGCTGAAACAGAGCGTAATTCTGCTCCCTTACATTGTCAAAGCACAAGGATTACTCACTAGAACCCAAATAGCAGCAAACGATGTGTATTGAAGAACGAATAGTGTAAATTGGACAGAAATTCGTGGATTCTCGCTTTTTTCGTTTTTTTTTTTCTGAGGCAACTCAGTTCACCTCAAACCTTTTCAGAACTGCTGTAACCAGCCGACTTCTGGGGACGAGATCTATAAGATCATATCAGAATTCTGCTTGGAAATTTGCCAGGTAACTACCCTTCCAGTTACTGCGTTGGTGCTTAACTATTGCAGCTTTTTTCGCGAAATTTTCTCGTTGAAAACCGGCGTCTCAATGACGGAATTTCCCCACGGAAAAAGTTCTCTTGTTCCGTCTAGTGCTCCATCTGTGTAGTTTATTGAAAATTATATTCAAAAACGCCATACTGTGCTTTTCTACTTCGAGAAAAATTAGAATATAGCATAGTCATTCAACTGTCTCCATGCTTTTTTTTTTCGCGAGGAAACAATAAAGCCAAGTAGCAAGATGATCCATGTACAAATGACACAGTCTTTGTGGATGAAGAAGGAGGGGATCGACCAACAAATCTCAACGCTGCTCAAATCTCGACGCATGTCATGCTAAAGACTAAGCGATGTATATTCTAGAAGGCGTCCGTTTCTTCCAATTACTGTCTTCTCTTCTACTATTCGAGACAGGATATAGTTGCAACAACTAAGCAACAATATCCTAGAAAAATAAGAAAGTAGATTGAGTGAAGCTGCAAGGCGGTAGTAGAGGTGAAGGATTTCTATCCAGGCATTCACTGAAGCACATGAGCAAAATGTCAGCAGCAACTGAGCAACCTTCACCTCTAAATACTGCGCAAATACTAGAGTTTTTCGATAATCATGCCACCGTTTCTTCACTCAGCCCACCATTGAAATGATTTTGTCTCAGTACCACTGGATTTATCTAGCTAATTATTTATTGATCTCTTTGCTTCAATGCCTTTGGCACCTTCTCCAACAAAAATCTCTTTTTGCTCAGCATCAGCCGGCGGAAAATGGGTTTTGGAAGCTAAAAGTGGGGTTGCTTGCTTGTGATTTTCGTTGTGTTACTAAGGCTAGGAGCAAAATGTGAAAGATCCTCTGAATAACAGTTATAGTAAATGCTATCACTATCCACAATATTAATATCATCAGGGCGAGTAGAAAACTAGGGTGACTCAAAAAAACCGTCGGAAGGATGGCAGCAGATAGAGATCTCGATCATGTGTTTAAGAAGCCAGAGAGCAGCGACAAAAAGATTCCGAACGACCGCAAGAGAATGTTTTCTGACGGGGTCCTTCCGAAAATTCCTCTGAGTAGCTCTTCACAATGGCAGACCCTGCGGTAGTTTGGGTTAATAAGTTAAAATCAAAGTTTGAGAAAAAGAATGTCAACTTATTCATCCAAATGCAGAGCTTATCTCACTTTTTCTTCTGAGTTGCTGACAAGTTCCAAGTATTAGGGTGAGTCATAAGTTTTAGGAATTTTTCAACTGCATTCCCTAAGAGACAGCAGCTCGCGAATTTTCTGAGAAATGAACCGCTGTGGTAATAGACGGCATGGCAACAAATACCTACATAGGTTGTGGTTGTCCCAATCGTACTGTGCTCGGTTCTACTACACAAAAAAGACGAACGACCCGCATTTTAGTTTATTTTCGGCATTCACCCGTTGGTCGCCCAGCAATGCTAGGGATTTCCGATTGTCTGCTATTTTGGAGGGAGATCGCTTATGCGACGTACAGGAAGAAGAAGAAGTTCCAACCTCGACGTAGCGTGCCAAAAAGCAACCTAATTCTTTTGCAGGCGGCCACTTGCCTCCCCCACTCTGTGATGAAGCCTGCAGAAAAACCGAGGATATTTAGAGCCAGGAGCTGTTACCCGACCTATATGTAGGCGAAATATCTCTGAGTAGGAGTATTACGTGACATTTGATTTCAACACTAAGTCAAGAGAGAAATAACAAAGACCGAAAGTGGTAAGAAAGTTTTTCCGCCTGTTTTGAGTCAAAGAACCATTACTTTTAGGTGCAGTGCAAGAACATGCCTGTCATGTTGTAGGGCAAACTTCATTTATTAACGCACTTTCCAACTTGACTAAATATTTGGGGTCTGGAGTTCCGAGAAAATCGAAAGGAAAAATTCCTAAAACTTATGACTCACCCTAATACTTATTCTCGTCATGATGCAATTGATAGAAATAAAACCTTACAGAAATGTTGGTAAGCCCGTCCTCGGGCGCGCTCAAAATAGAAGCTTAAAGGAGTCGACCATGCAGGCTTCAGATCACACTGCAGATCAAATCGATCGAATAGCACAAATCGCATCGGAATACAAGAAACGCTCGATGCGACATCTCGTACCCACGCCACCGAGAAATTTATTAATTATCCGTATTAAAAAACATGAAAATTATGGTTTTCCGTGTTTTATGTGTTTGTAATGTGAACTCCAAACGGCTGTAGGCAAGCGGTGGGACCGCGGTGCGGCGTCCTCGGCCTGAGACACCAGAGCCAGCATACAGAGCCCCTGTGTCTCTGCCCAAGAACGCCGCGCCGCGGTCCCGCATTTTGCCTACGGCTGTTTGGAGTTCACTATATCTATATCACGATTCTGAGCAGCTCATGAAATTCGGGTGAATACAAAAATTCCAAAAACAGTTTCTGAGGTGACACCATGTCTCCGAGGGGAAAAGAGCAAAATGTTTTTGACATTTGAAAAGATTGCGAAAGGAAAGGGATTTACAAATGAAAAAAATCACTAGAACTGCGCAACTTCCGCGGCTGAGAACCGCAGAGACAACAGAGCAATGTTTTATCAACAAATGCGAAGACCTATGCAGCTTCCGCTACGACTGATCTTCACCGATCGGCCGCGGATTATCGAAATCATGTAAATATGCGTGTAAATATTTACTATGTGTGTACATACGCGCTCACAACGCTATATGTCGGGTTTTTCTCTCTTGCTCTCGACGGTGGAGAGACGGCAGCTCCGGCGTATTTGCACATGACGCCGACAACGCCGCGTGGCACCGCCTTGCGTGATTTTTCAGCAAACAAACGTCGCAAACACACGTACTGACGCGCAGAAAGCGACCCCGTGGGGCGGTCGCAGCCCGACCACCCCGCGGGGAGCTCATAAAAACTCGGTGTCGGTGGAGACAAAGGCTTGAATAGGTAGAAAAATCACAAAGTGGGGTATGAGCCTTATCCTATTTGGACCCTGCTCTCATGTTCAAACTTTTATGCATGGGGACGTGGTTTCTCCCCGCTCTAGTTGCTCCCCGCCGAGAACTCTCACTTACGAGATTCATGACCATTTCAGGAAATATAGTGATTTATCCACAAACTCAAAGAACGCATAAAGCAATTTATACTAGTCAGACGCACGCATCCATTTTCGAAAAGTTTTCCATGAAAACCGGTGAACGCGGCATGAAATCCTCAATGAAAAGGACACGCGGCAGCCGCGAGGCCGTAAACGAGTGCGTCTGGGCTGCGTCAGCGATGCGACCAGCCCTATCCTTCATCATACAGATGCACGCGCGTCAGACGCACGCATCTAGTATGAATTGCCCTATATTCTCCGTACCTAGTACACATTAAGAGCAGTTTATACGAGGTGAGACCGCTTTACGCGTGCGGCGCGTCTATATGATGAAAGATAGACCCAGTCGCAGCACCGACGCAGCTGAGACGCAGGCAAGACGCAGCCGTTTCCGGACTCACCGCGGTCGAACTTCATTTCAGAGGGAAGATGCCGCGTTGAGTTCCTTAAGAAAAATCCTGGAAGCGTGCGTCCGTCGCGTGAGTGAGGCACGCACAGAGTATAAATTGCCCCTTTTCGAGCTACCCATATTAGACAGCGATAAGAAGTAATGGTAACAAAATGCATAACTGAAAAAAAAAACTCCTCCCCCCCACCCGTCAAAAAGCGGGAAGCCTAGAAACTTCTTGGGATCGGATCGTTCACAGAAATCTCCACAGAGTCACGAATTCCCAGGAGGATTGCTTGTCACAGAATTCAGGTTGGAAATTCAAGAAAATGCAGAAGCGTAGGAGCGTTCCAGCAACCGGATAAACTGAAACATCCTCATCTGCTCACGTGGGCTATCATTGAGGTCCCTACCGGCTTCATATACATTCTAATGCAAAAACATCAACTAACTATTAACGGTTTCAATTCATATATATTGGGTTGGGCAATAAGTTCGTGCGGGTTTTCAGGGGCACAGGAACTACAGCTTTTCACGAAGAACATAAATGACAACAAATGATTTATGTAGCTCCTTTCCTCCGCTATCAATGCTACCAGAAACGGAGCAGCTCCACTGTTCTTTCTCCATGAAAAGCCAAATTGTTTGGGACCACCCGGTTTGTGACTCTCGACTGCAACTTTTGAATGGAACTCCAGAGAATACCTAAGAAAACTAACGAAATTAGTGGTTGAAGACTACTACAATCTTTCTGAGGTTGCACGAGTAAATTTACGTTTTACCCCAGCATCTCGGTTACCGTTTTGGTGGAATTTGCCTAGAGGAGACGCGCCTTCTCTATGTCGGGGGCACCTCGTACGGGGCCCTTCGGAATTTTTTCGCGAAATGAATTGGTTGAAGGTAGATGTTGTTGAGATTTAACATTCTTAGTGGCTCTTCTTTACATCTAGAGCTAAACCTGGCGCGCAAACATCTCATTGCTCCTCAAACTCCAAATTCAGAAGGGAAACTTCCTCTGGGCTAAAATTAACCTCTCTGAGGCGGGTAGCCGCTCCTGCACCGTCCTTTCAACAGTAATGGCTTCTATTTATATGTCCTCGATATCTGTAAGCTTTGGAGCTCCATTCGATCCACAATAGAAGTCCAACAGTAGGAGTAGTCGGAGATTGTCGTCCTAGTCGAAATGGTGCCTCGCATTCCATGCGATAGAAAATGAGGTGTGGCGAGAATTGAGCGAATCGGTTAGGATATTTACAAAGAGTAGATCAAGGGCTGCAAAATGGTTACTCACACGCAATCGAACAAGGCCTGACTGTCAGTGAAAATCCAAGATGAAAAAACCGCACGAACTTATTGCCCAACCTAATAGAATTTTTATTCCAAAAACTTGCCCGTCAGTCAGGAAGCCTACACATAAGGTTGCCGAGGACACCCACGAAGCCGGATATTGATCAGAGGGGGTGTTAGGAGAGACAAGAGGTAACCTGGATCACAATGCTCTCTGCAGTTGAAAAAATTGACATACTCGAATATAAACAATTTATACCTACAATTCCTATTCGCACAGTTAATCTCCTACCCTGGATATTCAGTTTTCACCGTCTAACACATCCGTGGAACTACTAGACATCTTCTGGATCCGTCAAAAGATATGACATTGTTGGACTTTACTTGTACTTACGCTAGATCAAGATAATGCGTTCCATCTATCTCTAAGGTCATGGATAAAAAACGAAACAATAAGCAAATTCGGAGATGCAGAAGAAGCAATCCTTGAGAATTATGTGGATTTTGCAAGCAAAGAAGAATTTGAAGACTTTCACATAAACGCTGAATGCACGATTGAAGATATACGAAGAATTCGTGGAATTTATGACAGCACATGTGAAACACATTTCAATTCCCGATTCATCACGTTTTGCGAACAATTTTTTTTTCAGTGAAAAGCAGTGGAATCAAACTCCTACTGCAGATTAGTGTAGCAATAGTTCATTAAACATAAGTGGATTTTCATGTGAGGATTTTGTCCATCAACAGAAATATGAATATGATCGGACGAATGACCAAAGATGTAGGTAATCATCATGTATTAGACAATGGATGTTCAGAGAAACGTCTTGGAACGACGCAGAAAACACATATTGAAGTGTAATAGAACCCAACGAGATCCAAAATGAAAAACTCGTCTATGAGCGAGCAGCAGCATAATGGGGTGCTAGTTTTTTGGAAATGGAACGGGAGGCAAGGGGTCAAATGATCCAGGAGCAGATCAAAGGAAATTCTTATGAACAAAACTAGAAATGTTAGGATCGATTCCCTATTCCCACGTGAGTAAAATTACCAGATCGAACTATCAAAATGTTCGGAGCAACTGGGAAACAGTATCCAATATCACCTGTAGATACCTTTGCTCCCCTTCTACCCTGGTTCTGCTACAAATGGCGGCAAATTTACTACAAGTACCAGGAGAGTAATCCAAAAACTAAAATTCGGCAGGATTCCGCATCGGGCAACTTGAAAATTAACGAGATCTGCATCATGTTGGGGTCGCATGCATCATTGAGATTATCCAGGGTAATAATAATAATATTTATTATCGGATACTAGATATAACAGTAAAGGCACTGAATGATAAATAAAACACCGATAAATACTGGAATACAACAGATGTAGGAGGATGATACTCAAGAATGAGGTAACCAGTACTGTTAATCAAGGAGGGGAAGAGGGAGTGGAGCACAGGGCGAGGAAGAGCGGTGGACCACCAAAGCCAAGTCCATCAGGAGGGTAGATCAGGGCTCCGGATACCAACTTAGTAGGTCCGTTAACCTCGCCAAAATCCACATTATCGTCGTTGATATGGTACGGGGTAGAACATTATCACACAAGATTACACATCGCTAGCACAGGAGTCAACACGTTTACCCAGGGTAATCCAATCATACATCAGGAGTGGGATTCATGAACGTTCCCGGGAATGTTTTGAACTTCTCGTTCCATTAGAATAGGCGAGTTTCCCCACCAAAATAGGCTACATCTTGCTAAATTTATCATTACCTTTCGTTGGTGGCTAAGGCAAGTCATTTTGGAGAATTCACTCATTTTAACCCAAAAATTCGTATGCTCCAGGAGAGCGGGTAGGTCAGAACCTTCCCGGATACGTTCATGAATACAGGCACAGGACAAAGGCGAGCTAGAAAAGAAGTTGATGGATGACAGGAAGTGAGGTGAATTTACCACTTTTTGAAGCTTTTTAATACGAGAATCGTTTCCGCTGCAGAGTTGGGTTTAGTAGATCAGCGGGCGAAATAAGGCTTAACAGCTTAATGAAAAAATTTTTCCTAGTAATTCTGGTTGGATTTGGAAATTTGGTAAGATTTTTCCTTCTGTTTTTCAAGGAAATTGTTTGAGATTGTAGGTAGAAACGAGCCTATTTTTGACTCTTCTTCTGAGGGAGAGGTAAAGATTTGACAGACAGCAAATGAAACACACCGCTCGCGAATCCTACACGGCAGGACTGTTGATCGCATGTTGCGGGACTCGTTTCGAGATCGGGATTACAGTAATCGTACGCGATCCCCTTTAACGCTACGTAACAACCGGTCCGTCCTTATGCAATGGTGGGAAATGTTGTAGCCGATTTGGCATCACAAAAACGCTCAAATGTCATTGGTTACTTCAGCCAGCTGTTTTGGCATTTTCGTTAGCTTGTTTCTGGATTCCGTGGTGATTCCCTTTGGAAGTGATATGGCTTCCCGTACATGAGTAAGCCTTATGCAGGGCAAAACGCGGGAGAACTATTCTATTCGCGAGGCTTCTTTGGAATGAACAAAATATAATAATTAAGCCCAATCAATAATTGAATTCTGATGATATCCAGAAGGATAGTGAGGAGAAGGGGAAGAACACCCATCTGGTAACAATGAACAAGGCGCTTATCCCGAAATAGTAAGACCTCTGAAATGACTGAAGGCGGATGGGATGGTGGCATCCTCACTTAGCCCTATGTGAGGAAGCCGAGCATGCTATAGTCTCAAAGGAATCGGATCTAAGCTTAGTTCTAACGCGTAGGTACAATGACTTCCATCTTCCTCCGAGCATACAATGCGAAACTTTCCGAGTATTACAAGACTTAAAATATGACGAATATAGTTCACGGTTAAAGTTGTGGTTCATAAAACTGCCCCAGGATCATGGAATAGAAGTCTAATGGACCATTGAATGGTGGATATTTATTTATTCATTCCATTTCAAAATTTTCATAAGTGTGTCAACATCCATACCATACCGTGTGCTAATGTATCCTACAGAACGGGAAGAAAAGCCGCTACTCCAAATTTTCCTATATAAGTCCTGGTAGTGCAACAAAATTTTCTAGAGCGCTGACGTGGAGACAGGCCCATGATCGCATTCTTTCATCATAGGCACAGGCGATAGACAGTGTTGCGGATGAGGTGAAACTGACGAGACGGTCGGCGGATGTTCCATCGTAAGTGCATAGATGTAGTGGAAGTCGCGCTGGGACCCACCTACCGCTGGTTGCATTGATCAAAACAATAATGGATACCGTCGCCGGACCAACGCCCTGCGCTGGCAGTCCCGCGGCCTGCGAGTGAGACAGTGTTTACGAGTTTTGAGGCTGCATAATGTACGGAGCAGGATTATCACTATGCGGTGTTATGCGGCTCACGGCGGCATTGTGCGCCCCACGGATGCCCGATCGCGACGGTGCTGTGCGGCCCACAAATGTCCGGTCGCGGCAGCAGGAAGGATGTTGGTCCATCGATGGAGAAAAGTGAGTCAGCACTCAGCATTGTGGGCAACCCTTGGGTGAAGATGGTGTGCCGGAGTTCAATTGCGTAGAAGAAACCAGGCGACGGATTCGAGGGATGGAGTACAGGGTGCGTATTAAATACCGGGACAACTTTTCCCCGCATTTTTCGCGGGCAGATACTGACTTTTTCAAACCCCATGGGTATCATTATTTTTGGCATACCTTTTTCTATAAATACCAGTATTTTCACAAATTTAAATTAACTTTGCGTTAGATGGTGCGTGCAAACTTAAAAGAGTCGCAATTCTTGAGCTCAGCAGTGCAGGATATTCGACTTCTGACATCGTTCGTCTCCTCAAAGTTCCACGACAAACCGTCCACTCTGCCATAAAGCAAAGCACGCTTCTCCATCGTGTTCGCACAGGACGACCGGTCACTGTATCCGCTCCTACTCCGGAGAACATCCTGAGAAAATGGATTGCACGCAATCCAGCAAGAAGCATGAGAAGGATGGCCAAGGAGTTTAATGTGTCAGAGGGAACCGCAAGAAAAGTTGGCAAAAGGATGCTCAACATGCGTCCCTATAAGCTCCAGAGGAGACATGGACTGAGCTATGCGCAGAAGAAAGCAAGAGTGAAAAAATATAAAAGGCTGCTGGATCGCGCCGCGTATGGGGAGCATCTGAGGATGTTGTTCACAACTGAGAAGCTGTTCAAGGTCGAACAGAGCTACAACAGCCAAAACGTTAGAGTGCTTGCTCGTACGTCTAATGCAGCTAATGAGGCCGGAAGAACTGTTTCCCGAAGCGTGAGGGCCGCCTCCGTCATGGTCTGGACTGGAGGGTCCGCTACCGGCCGAACTCCTTTCATATTCGTGGAAAAGGGAGCAAAGATCAGCACTGTTTTCTACCTGGAGGGAGTTCTGAAGAAGGAGCTCTTACCTTGGTCACGCTAACACTTCAAGGTCTTTAAGGCCGGCACACAAGTTCAAGAAGGTGAAGAGGTGATGTCGCGAGAACCTGCCCGACTTCATCGATGCGAACGAATGGTCGGCGAGCTCCCCCGATTTTAACGTCATGGACTACTTCCTCTGGGCCATTTTGGAGGAGAAGGCTTGTGCTAAACGACACGGCAGTGTGGACGCCCTGAAGTCCTCTCTCAAGAAGGCGTGGGAAGAGATTCCCCAGGAGACGCTGCGGGCAGCCGTAGAATCCTACCCGAAACATTTTACGGCAGTGATCAAGGCAAAAGGAGCACACATTGAGTAATTCCCATGTGTTTCGATTTAATTGAAGAGAAATAAAGGGCTTTCAAAAGAACTCCAGGTTTTGTTGATTTTGATAGGAATTACGAGGTAAAAACCTTGTCCCGGTATTTAATACGCACCCTGTACAGGTGCGCTTCAGCTCAACAATGTGGGAAAAGTCCAGATACGGTAAAGAATTGCTGTGATAAAGAACGGTAGGAAATAGCATAAAAGAGTAAATTTACATGACTTTATGTGATGAAGAATTTTCGATCAGGGCTACCATCATTATTGGAAGCCCGATGTTAGCTGGGCTGCCAGAATGGCAGAATATACGCGTTTCATAGGTGGGCTTTTGTACTTGGGCACAGTTAATGATTCTCGTTTGTTTCCTAATTCTCTGAGAACTTCGAAAATGTGAATACTTCGCACATACTTCGAGTGGCTGCCCACCCCACTTTCTAGCCTACCGCAGGGGCGCTAGTTTTAAGGAAGCCTTGTGTATGTGGAAAATTCGGCCAAGTGAACCTATTAGTTAAATGTTCTATATGGATGCGCATAATGATTTTACCATCAGTTTATTTTTTTTTGTTTCTGACAAATGCAGAACAACCGCAGCACTCGCGCGAAAAGCAGGATTGAGGAAGTTCAGATGGTTCTGTATTCTGGCGTCATGCGTGCCCCTCACTCATTAGATTCTGCAGGATTAGCAACAGCTGATAAGTATGGTAAGTCGTATGGTAAGTCGTATACGCTGTTTTTACTCCTCTGAATTTTTACCACTTAAGACTCCTCTCTGTTTCGGCTTCCTTCCAAACTGTCGGTTCTGCTCAGTTTGTTCACCCTTAGCGGAAATACAGAGGCACGATATTCGAGGGAAGTGGGTATAATATGTAGTGCCTAGAGAACAGCAAATAGGAAGCAAAAATCGAAATTCAGTCGTGTTAAAATTCAACTCTAGTTCTAACAGTTTTTCTGAATATCCATTTTTATTCCGTCATTTAAAGTTATCCATAAAGAATACAGTACACAATACACAGCAAGAAAATGTAACGTAATGAAGTAACACACTGTCCACACAATCTCCGTGCGATTTGAGGTGGAAAGAGATCTACAGTTCCTCTTTTCGGTTTTAGAATCCTTTCACTTGTTTCTGAAATGATGAAAGTTTGACGCGAATGGTATATGAAGGTGACGACTTCAGGCCCGAAATATCAATCTTTACTTCCAACCACACAACGACAGGAATTCCATATTTCTAACTCAAAATATGAGTGGCTGTAATATTATAGGCCTTGGCTGCTTTTCTGTCATAGAATCATAAAATTGTGAAGTAGACATTTCATTTCCCCAATTTGAAGCATAGGATTGGCTTCAACTGCTGCTCTATGATAGAGACATGGAATTTTAAATATTGACACATTCAGAACTAAAAGCATTTCAATTGTTATTGGAAGTATAAAAGGGTCTCCGGCAGACCCTTCTATACAGCATCGAGTACCTGCATTATCGCTCTGTTTACGAGGATGATGCACCTTATCACATTGCTTTCCATTATTGCTGCTGCACTGGTGAGGAAATTAAATTACATTCTTAGATCCTCTGCATCAACTCTATTACAAACTTTGAAAAGCAAGGTTTTAATTGCACTTTAAATATGCAAAATGAAAGCCAAGTGAAATAGTGAAAATCTTGAACACCCCTTGATAAATAGCTCCAAAATGAAACCTCATAACCTGAAACCTTGTACTTGTGCGACATAATTGTGCGCCACGTTTACCGGAATAGGAAACGGTACAACACGGTCGACGACTTGGAGGCAGCGATGCTGATTGCTTGGAACCAGATTAACGACACCACCATAGAGAACCTTGGAAGAGGTAGGCAACGAAGGATTTTTGAGATCATCCGCAACAGCATTGGATCAATCGATTATTGATGCATCAGTTGTAATGATGAATCTTTTCAACATTCGTAAGTGGATACATAATTTTGATACAAATGGAAAATTGTTATTGCATTACAAATTGCATGAACTCTAGGGAAAACAGTGGAATGTCTTGCGAAACATTAATATGGGGTGGGGTCCGTGAATGCAGAGAGTTCTATGAAGCCAGTTTTTTATTGTGGAAACCAATGTTATCCAAGACTGACTTGAAGGGGAGGGGGATACTTAATTTTGGTACGAACTGTAAAACCACTGTATATCTGCATGAGCTCAAAGGCAGCACTCATGGAAGATTTCGCTGCGGAAATTTCGAATGCCTTGAAGAACCCAGGACTAGGGGAATACTTTCGCGCAAGAAGCTGCGTTGAAAAAGTCCTTTTACTTACTTTCAATGAAATCGCCTAGGACCAGACGGACTTGTTTTTCAGCTGACTGGACGCGTTTTCTAGGTTGCATTCGGTTGCATACGAGCACCGAAACCCTTTTTGAGGCACGGGAAAGATCGATTACCAGCTGATTTCTTCGCCGAACTATCAACCTTCTCTTATGGATTTTCTCATTTTTCCCTGCAATCTAGTCTGATTTCCCACATTTTCTCAATTTTCTTTCTATTGTTGAATACTGCGATCCTCTTTTATCAGCATTTTAGCGGCATTATAGCTTTTTGACCAGCATTAAAAATAGTTTTGGACGAAATTTCAATTTTCTCTCATTTCTCCTCTGTAAGGGAACTTTATGATGTTTTGATTCTTAACAGACCTCTTTGTTGATCGATGTTAAATTCCAAATGGTCATTTTTTGCAACGATGTGGAGAGGCCAAAATTAATGAAGAAAATGACTGATTTCGGCAAAAAGCGGCTGGTGAAAAAGATGGCCTCATCGATCTTGCGCTATCGGTCTTCATCTCATGGCTCGCACAACTCGACCACAACTGACGAAGTCAAGCGGAATATGCTGTTATAAAGACAGCATTTTTTGGGGATATGAGAAGTTCTGTTTTTAAGAAAGCCTTGAACACACTCGATACCTCCGAAATATGCTGAAATCTCAAAGTTAGAAATTTCCGTGGATGGTGTCTTCGAATAGAAGGGCTATAAGTGGGGCCCTCCTTAGAGCGACGCACTCCACCCTAATTCGAGTGATAACTAGTGATTTCAATAGTTAACACTACAAAGCTGGTGAAAAAGTCGCTTTTGGGAGAAGCTAGGTAAGAAACCGTTCATGAAACTTCTTAGCAATATGGTTGTAGAACGAAAAGCTTGTCGGTAACTACATCAACAAGTAGGTGATAACGCTATGCTAGTTTGCCAGCTTATGCCAGCTGAAACCTCGTTTGCTAATTGCTGGGCTGTGATTTGCCTCTTGTTTTGACTTGCTTCTCTTCTTCTTGCTTCTAACTACAATCTACCTGCGCTGAATTGGTATTCTTCTGCGCCTAAAAGACTCAGTTGTGTGTATCAAATCTTTAAATAGGTTTATCATGCCTCCCCACTTTACGGTGCACTGTTACCTGGTTACTCGGTCACTTGATACTTGGGATGAGGAGCAAGGTAACATTAAGTGATTCATCCTCAGGAAACACAAGCATCGATTTTCTGACTTTGACATCAGTTTTTTTTTGTCGGTCCACGGTTACATTTTAGGCATAAGTCTACCTTATGCCTCACTTGTAAGAGAGGAGCTCATTCAGTGTTTCGGAGTAAAGCCACTTACACATAGCAGTGGAGCGATCTGCTGCGGCATGGCACTGAGGCAGAACGGACTACCAGAGCCAGCATGCGCAGCCCCCTGTGTCTCTGCTCAAGAGCTCCGCACGTGGTCTCGCCCCTTGTCTACGGCCGTTTGGAGTTCACTGTACATAAGTACTTGTGCTGATAATTATGAAAAAAAAACAAAGACAGATAAAACAAATATGTGTCCAAGTTGTAACTTGCAATTGCACATCGATGCCACAACTCTTTTCAGGCCTGTGCTCCCGGAACTGGGAATCAACTGGGAGTTCTGGCAGTCTATTTTGAACATGCATATAATGAACACAATAGGGCATATCTCGAGAGATACGTGAGGAATGCGGTAAGTACGTGTCTATCTATTGTCGTGGTCGCCACGATCCCAAAGTCTGCGGCTGCAGACAACGGAGACGACGCCCCGCCACCGGCAGTGCAACACCGCCGCGAAGCCGTTGCGTGGCGCCGGTTATCGATCAGTTTCTTCTTTCAGGCCGCGTTTTCTGCCTTTTTTGTTTATTTCAGCTAGGATTTTCACGTTTACCACACTTTTTTCGGTTTTCCCCCAATGCAATTGAGGAGAGATTTCCGATCCTCTTATCCGATCTTATCTTGAACTGTTTGAGGTTGTTCAAGCTTTTTTTAGGGACTGTTCCGCAATGTGCTATTTTATGAGGCCCCAGGAATGGCGGTGCTGGCACTTAGTTACCCGTACATAGCTTCTGCCACAATTAACTCAAAGGAAAATCCTGGCTGAAATTAACAAAAAAAAAGAGCGAAAACGCGGCCTGAAAGGAGAAACCGATCGTTGTCTTTGGCGGTCTGCCTCAGCTGACGTTTAGATCGCGGCGACCACGAGAATACACATGACTCCTCTCGTTTATTTCAAGCATTAATCGCCTCTTGCAAAATTGCGTTTTCTTTTGCAGTTGTACAATATCGTTACCAGACAATACCACAGACAATACGATGGCAATTTGGTCAGGGTCAGCGGCCGCAACGTCGACGGCAAAGTGGTCGTTGACATTCACGCGATGAATATCAATTGTGGCTATGTATGTTCCAATGCTTTCTAGTAGTTCCAACTTGAAGATGTGTGGAAATTCCTTTCCTAACATCTTAAAAACTTAGAATGGAAGAAGGAAATTCACCCAATAAGAAAGGGAGGCGGTCAAGAGATACCCGAGCCAATTGGCACCACCCATACAGAAATTCTCTAACAACCTATCTAACAGTTGTCTAACGTAACCTATTTAACGGTGTTGTGTGGCCCATGATAGCGTCAGAAGGTTCTTGTGCTGGCCTTGCTCTACATAAGTCTCTCCCATTTCAACACTTATGGTGCGCTTACGCTACGCTGCCAAAATCAGCCCTTGGTTGGTTAAATATGTGTATAATATGTAAATATGTGAAAGCTGGAAAGATGAATAACAGGAGTCCTTAAAAAGCTTGCGGAATTTGAAAAAAAAAAACAAACCTCGGGTGATTTTAGTTTTCTTTTTCCTCACTGAGGAACAACTCTACTAATTAGGCCGGGTATCTCTTGACAGTGACCCAATAAGAAATGGTCACATGATCAGAGCATCTGAAATTTTTTTCCTTCCACTAGTGCTACGCTCAGCCTTGAAAAATATAGATGTTAAAGCGATTGACCGAAAAAAGCTCGTAAAACTGTTAGCAAGAATGGGCACTGCCCGCAATTCTGTCATCGATTCCTTCCTAAAACAACTCATTTCAGCTAAATGATTTCATGGCGAAGTTCAGAGGGTATATACAGAATCGCTTTGTTGAGACAATATGCCCCGCTAATTAAAGAGAGTACCAGCCGCTGTGCATCCACAGCACAGGGAAGTGAACAGAAGTAACTTCACAGAGCATTTCAATAAAAGCATTCTTGGTGATGATTTGTTGTTGCAATACGGAGCGTATCTGTCTTCTTGAAAATCGAGTGATGGAGTGATGTGGGTGGCTATGAATAGACAACAGCGTACTGTGATATCATGATCTTAATGTGTTTCATCTTTATTTGTTAGAACTGCGTCCAAATTGTCGTAGATGACGTACATACAGTGGGCGTCAATGGCGGTGACCCGTCTGCGGCCTCGAAAGGTACGCGGCGCGACCGCACCGCTCGAGCAGGAACCCTCGCCGAGCCATCAAATTACGGGGTTTTCCTGATATCCAGTTAGTTTTCTGATTAGTTATCATCAAATGTGATGAACAACTATCATGAAAACCCAGATTCGCCGCCGCAGCAACGATTCTACCGTGAGCGGTGCGGTCGCGACGCGTGCTTTTCGAGGCCGTAGACGAGTCACCGCCATTGACGCCCACTGTACAGTCCTTCTCAAAAAGATCGACGGATTGCGCGTGCGGTTTCTTATCGTCGCGGCTGCAGAATCGCGGCGGGACCTACTCGACCCTCTTACCTGGAGCATGCTCTCTCCCCATCCCTCGTTCAGGTCCCGCCGCGATGGTGCAGACGCGCAATCCGTCTATCTTTTTGAGAAGGACTATATTTAGATGTGATCGAGCAATTAGTGCTCGTGCATTGCTCGTGCCTGGTCCTGAAATGGTGCGGATACGTAGGAACTTGAGTGAGCCGGAACGAAATCGATGCTCTTGGATGAAATTTGTGACGTAACCTTGAATATTTTCTGGTTTTCTGTTGAGATGTCCTCTGCAAAGAGCTGCGTGGGATTATTACCGCTTGCTCAAGGTTGCTGAGTGTGGTCATCAAGAGATAATCTGTAGAGAGAAAGGCAAATGAACGTATTATATTTCATAATGCCATTTATCTAGGATGGAATGAAATTTCCCAAATGTGACTCGATTAGTACAGTTTTGCAATGTTTCTCCGTAGGTTCTATAATATATGGAAAGCAAAATGTGGCGCAATAGCAAAAAGCGCACTTTCCGTGGACACGGACGGTAGTTCGATCACGTCCGTGACCAGCTCCGAGTTCGGTGAAATGGTACCAGAGGAGTCTGAGAAGATGAAGCACTGACTTTGTACATCGGATACCCTCCAAAAGTCACTATCTAAGGCACATATGAACGCATCAATGTCCCTAATATGCTCAGGTGAAGTCGGATGAGTGGCGCACACCACGAATGGGATCCCCTAACATGTTCTTATCAATCAATTCTCAGGACGCGCGTGGCGCAGTGGTAAGAGGCTTGCTGCGCACCCACACGGTCGATGGTTCGATCGCGCCCGTGACCAACCAAGCCATCCACCCCTCCGGGGTCGGTAAGTTGGTACCAGAGGATTGTGGGAGGATGAAGCACTGACTTGGTTCATCGGATACTCTCCAAAAGTCACTATCTAAGGCACATATGAACTCATTCAATGTCTCTACGATGCCTAGCTGAAGGCGGATGCGTGGCGCATACCACGAATGAGATCCACTAACATCGAAGAGTTTGTTCTTATATCAACCTTTTCCAGAGAGCACTGCAGCAGACAGTGAGAAGGTCTACAAAATAGTTTTCGTGCCGGCAAGGCTTGTTAGGTGGAAAACGTTATTTTTTGGCCTGACGTTTTGACTGAATCGTCTTCTCCGGAGGCCAAAAAGTGCCTCACAATTTTTTATCTGCCACTTTTTAAACCACCTCTAAGCCTCCGAAGAAGACGACTTAGTCGAAACGTCGGTCTGAAGAAGAAAGTTTTCCACCTAACGAGCCTCGTCGACACAAAATATAATTTGAAAAATTACAACAAATGTCAAGGTTTAAAGAAGAAAGAACATGAAAGTTGATAACAGTGGGAAGGATTTTGGAAGTCTACCTTCGCAAATTTCGCTTGCCGTTTGAGGCGGCTCTTTCCAAATTTGCGGTGTTTCACTGAGTTTTAGCGACACGTTGGATATTATATAAAGCGGATGCGGGTTATAAATTATAAATTAAATTATAAACGGAGGCACAATTTTGAAAATTTCTCTGAGGAATACCATCATATGTGACCGACACGGACAGTTTCGATTTCTTCATAATATCGAAAGCTTCACCGGAATGGATCATTACATAATTACACTTGTCCAACACCCGCTGCGTAAGGCTGGAGGTATTGAGAGATTATCGAGATCCTGTTAATCTTTCGAGAAGACCCTGTCGGTCTCGTTCACCAGGACTGGTAGTTTAGGACTAGATCTTAGTTTCATGCGCGTACAGCTAGAAACGTTTTCGGATAGTTCATTTATTCATTTCTAAGCGGACCAATGTCATGCATACAATACAAGTAGATACACACGTACATACAGATTAGTACGAATATCAGTAAGCACATTTCAAAGAATGGTGAGACTACAATGTAGGATGTTTCGGTGGGTGCGTGACATGTTGAACAGCAGTGTCCTACATTTTCCTGAATATGGAGCATATCTGGGTCACTGACACAGACTCAGTTGTACGAATATCAGTTGTGCTACTTTCTCTGACTACTTCAACAATTACTGTTGGTGGTCAAGTGGTGAGCACTACAGCTAGTGTTCCTTCCAGGATTTTCGTCCACATTTGAGAAGGTAAAATGATAAGGTATTAAAAGCAAGTGAAAATTCTGTCTTAATCAATTCATATTCTAACAGAGATAACAATAATTATCACTACAAATGCTAAATTTTCTTTTATTATCTTATCTCGAACGCGAACGAAATTATTGCATTGGAAGGAATCGTTGCTTTTCTGATGACCTCTTGTCTGCCCCACTGTAATTATGGGGCAGGCAGAGAAAGTAGGGTAATCGAATCTAGGACATTGACCCAGCTATGCCATATATTCAGGAGAATGTAGGCCACTGTTGTTCAACATGTCCGCCTCCCATGTTTCGGTACTCGAACCATACGTAAACAGAGAAGAATCTACAGTTGCACCTTTAACCGATGGTCAAGGTATAGTTTAAATCTGTTAACAAACATATTTAGCACACCATCTCTAAGCAATGGAGTGAACAATCCGACAGTTCTGTGCGAGAAAAATTTTGATCTGATTTGATTTTTAGCTACCGATTCGGCAAGTCTTAAGCCGCCGCTTCTGCTAGTTCTTCTAGGAGAAAACATGAAATATTCGGTCGCATCAATGTCAACTTTGCCACTTAAAACTTTAAACATAATTACTAATGAATCAGAAAGCGTTGTTTACGATTAGCTAGAAATCTTCTCATATGGTAATCAATATCGCAGTAGACTTTAATGTACAACGGTGTCGTCGAAGGTCGTGTTGAGGCAAAGAAAATGCGAGACTTCTTTTCAAGCAAGTTTCTCATATGGTCATTCCAAAGTTTCTAGCATTTGGATGGCAAAGAGGAAATAAAGAAGAAATTCATAGATGGTCGGAACTGCTGGCAATCTCGATTTTTGTCGCTTTTCTTTTGTTTTTGCGCGCAATCCTGAAGAAAGTGGATTATATACGGTAGATCAAAAAGGGTGGAGATGGTCAGAAATCTCTGCACATTGCTGCTAACAGTTCCTTTCCAAACCACTTATTCAAGTCAAGCGATTTCTCGAGCAAGTTCTTTTCCCAGATAGGAGACTACCATATTTACACGATATGGCCTGCTTCATCCCCAGGAAAGCAAATGAGAATAACCCTACACAGGTGTTCGATAAAAGATTTTTCATACGAAATTATTGCTGCAAGACTGAAGATTGGGATCTGGCTAGAAAGAGATGATAGAGTTCTGT
>JARK01000195.1:73027-83452 GCA_000688135.1 Ancylostoma ceylanicum | reverse complement strand
CCTCCCCTCCCCCCCCCTCTGCGTCCGCCACTGAGTTCTGTAGTACTGTAATGTTCGTGTGAAATGAACGCGATTCAAATGTAAAGACGTTACTACCAGGTTATCGTGCAATTGACGTGAATACTACCGACAACTACCCATTGAGTGTGTTCCTAATTTCCTTATCATGTGCCCGAAGCTAACAATAACAAAGCAATGGAGAATATTCTCCCAACCCAAGAGAACGAGACTCAGAGAGATAAGCGTTCCAGTATACATTTTGCCTGCATTCAATTTGACGTGTGCAAGCAAATCGTGCATCATTAGAAGTCTGGAAGTCCGCTGTAAACGGTACGGCTAGACTGGTGTACTACAAATATGTGAAGTTTTCTACTAGGTTGGTGCAAAAGAAATGGCGCACATTTTTTCAAAACCATATAATTTAGTATGGACGTAGTAGGACATCCAGGCATATGTATAGTAGTGGTAATCCCGACTCAATGCTGTTCCTTTGCGGCCATATCACTACTATCACCACGCATCACCAACGCGAGCTCATGCAATGGCGGAAGCGTAGCGGTGTGAGCCTAGAATGGTTTCATTTATCAGCGAGGATAAGTGTTTTCGGCCGGGAATAGCTATATTCACTAGTGGAATGAAACTCTTATCGAGCACCGCCGCTACGCTCACGCTCTCGCACCAGCTCGCGCTTTTGATAGATGAAGGTATAGTGATACGGCCGATAAGGAACAGCACTGAATCAGAATGACCATGACTATAGTTACACTCTTGTAGAGCGAAGCAAGCTCTTCCTTATGTACGTGGACATGGTGTTTGCTATGGCGAGGGACCACGAAATAAGAGAAAGCTCCTGAAAATCCCGTCTCCTGATTTCTGGATTGTGAGGATTTTGCTTTTTACTACCACAAGCGGCACAGTCCAAACACCTTTTTTGTGTTAGGTCAGGACATCAGCACCTATCCCACATAGGAGCCCTGGTGCAAAGGGATTGTAGTGGGTGAAACAGAGATGAGCACTTTTCGAAGGTTTTTCTCTGATATCTCTAAGATTCTTGGTGGGTGATTCTCTATGAGCTGCTTTTTTTTGGAAACAACACCTTCCGCAATACTTGTTGCTATTAATTGCTTCAGGAAGTCGCGAGGGGTCTGCTACAAAAACGCTGAGGAGGCTCAAAAGCGCATTTTCTGCAACCGAACTTTTCACCAAAGTTTGCTTCCGAAAGCTGTTCCAATTTTGATAACTTCCATGGAAAACAACTAAGTAGTCACTACATTCTTCAGGAAAATTGTCACATTGCTGTCGATTTTCCCAGCTTCGGAATCCTTTGTCCTGCAAGAAGAAAACTGCTAAACATGACGAGCTAAAGATGAAGTTTTTCAAGTTCTTCAGTTCCCAGTTTTCCGAGTTCTCTGCGCAGGACATCGTGGACCTGCCCATACAATAAGCAATGGTCTCCGCTAATCAACACATTATGTCGTTCAGCGAGGTTGCCGTCTATTTGAATTGTGAAAAAAATGTGGTCAACACAAAACGTGCGCTAACTTTTGCACCAACCTAATACTTTTCTTGGTTGTACCTCTTGGAAAAGCAGCACAACTGAAGCAGCAGTGCACTAAGACAGATGTGAGTTGCATAAAAGGATATGTCGTGAAGCATATAGAGAATAACCGACGCAGAAGTTAACATTTGATCATCTTGGCAATGTCTTCTAAACAGTTTTAACTGCTTTTAGGATGAGAAAATGACGGCTTAACCTTCAGAGCATCAATCCCTGTTCTCAACCATCAACACATACTACTGTAGGCATCCCACACTCTCAGATCAAAGTATTAGAGGCTGTAACTAGGCACTGTCAGCTGCGTCACACAAATGTGAATTTTACGTCAAGTGCGGTGCAAAAGTGAGAGGTTTATATGACGAGGCAATAATAAGAACTTGCATGAAGGCGCATTTGGTGAGGTTCGGTGACCCATTCGGCAAGGCTTGTATGGCGACCCATTTGGCAAGGTTTGTATGGCGAACCATTCGACAAGGTTCGTATGGCGACCCATTTGGTAAGGATCGTATGGCGACCTTGGTAAGGATCGTATGGCGACCCATTTGGCAAGGTTTGTATGACGACCCATTTGGCGGAACACCTTGTTTGGTAAGAAATTTGGCAGAGTTCGTTTGCCTGGTTAGTTAGCAAACCCTTCCTGGGTTGCCAGACAAATCTCGCCAAATAGGTCGCCATTTGACGTCAGAGTTTAATGAGCCCTTTGAGGGACGAAGAAGACCTACTAGATGGAATTCGAACGAGCTTTTCTGTATTGGGGGAAAATTTCTCAGGAACACTACTGCTTATGTGGAAATATGCGCAATGATGTTCACCTTCTTCTTTTATTCTATTTCTTGCGAATGCGGCACAGCCGAAGCAACTACGCAGAAAGACAAGCGATACACATAACAGGGGCCGTCTTCACTACCAGAACACTAATCCGTATTGTCACCCATGCAGCCATTCAACTCTGCGGATCACAACTTCCAGCTCAAAATTTTGTAAACAGTGGCTAGGCCCTAACTGCTACTGCGTGAAGTTTTTGGAAAAGAAAGAAAAAGAAAAAGAAACTCAAAATTTTGGAATAGAAATTTCACCTCTCAATCAGATAGAAAAAATAGCGGCTGTATTGCTGTAATCTGACCTTAACTGCTGCTCTATCATAGAAACATGGAATTATAAATATTGACATAACCAAAAGTGAAAACTTTTCAATTGTTATTTGATGTATAAAAGGGTCATCGATAGCTAGCGCTGCATTACCGCTCCTTCAAAGGGGATGATCTACCTTATCTCATTGTCATCTCTTATTGCTGCTACGCTGGTGAGGAAATTTCTTTACATCAGGTTATTACAGCATATATAGCGGAGGAAAGAAGATACATAAGTCATTTGTTGTAATTGATGTTGTTCGTGAAAAGCAATATTACCAGTGCCACTGAAAAACCGCACGAACTTATTGCCTAACCCAATGTTGCAATGGAGAAATCTTTGATACATTCGCCGGACCACATCAGGACCACTGGGCAAAATGGTCTAAATATATTAGCATCAACTTGACAATCCTTCCAAAAGTGGATTTCTCGTTCCGATGCCCGAGGTTTGCCTCGTGCACTTCCCTGGTCAGATAAAGTCGAATGCGTGGCACATTACACAATTGGGAATGATTAACGCCGCCCACTTTATCCCTCATCTTAACTAATAAAACAAGTCAATAAACTCTGCTAGAAAAGAGTTGGTCCGCGAGATTCCCTAGTGACCGCTACTGCGCTGCTCTTAAAATAAGGTGGCTTGCACAAAATAGCAGAGTCAGAATGTTAACCATCGGTGATCCAAATGAGCATGTGACCTCTAATCATGCAAGTCTTCCACACTGTATGATTTTGCTACGAAGCCAGTAGTAAGTGTAAATAAAATTCAGGCAATTTCTCGAGGAAATAATGCGGAGAGATTTGCTTCAGCCTGCAATAGGCTGAAGCAACAGAGACGTTGCCAACAGAGACGTTATTGCTGAGATGGTAACACGCGTTCCCTATATGCACTGAATTTTCCTAAAGCAAGAAATACTGGCAGAAACCACAACTGGTTGGACACCCGTAGAAAGGTTCATAGGAGATTTTGGAGCATTCCACGAATATGTATGTTGGAAACAGCAGCTGTTCCGTTGATCTGTTAGTAACTTAGAATCGAAGTGAGGTAAGAGAGTAAGATACAGTCCCTATCAATTTTCCCCACTTCATCTTCCATTCCTTCTTGCCCACAAACTCTTTTTGAATCGCATAAAAATGTCTCTTTCCTAACCTACACGTAGGGCTTTCACTCACTGGTGCAGAAGCACTGTTCTTCACAAAGTCAATAAACATCCTTCTTCTTTACTGTTTGCCCATTTGTTAGCGAAGTCAGTTTTCTTGATCTTCTGACACCAATCCGCTCAACTTTGGGCCTGGTCTGGGAGGACACCGACATACTTCTGGTCGGCATACAGTATGTCTGGTCGCCGTTCCTTCGGCCGCCTCTTTGGTCGTTTCTCCGGTGCTTCAGAATCTAGTTCTACTGTGCAGACAGTGTCTTTGTTGAAGCGCAGAGTGTGGTCTTACCATACTAGACGGATTTCGCGAAGCTCGTCTGCAATCGGGTCTTTTCATTATGGATGCGTTTTTCACGAAGTACACCAGCCACCCATAGTAACATCTTCGTCTCCATCAAACTCAGACGGCGTTCTCTTCTTTGGTGGCCAGCCAGCACTCTGCTCCATATATTGCGATGGACAAAACAACTGCTTCATGCACCTTCGGCATGGACCGTCCCGGTTCTCGCTCCTCCCATCGAGCGCCACTTCAACCCCTTCGCGCTTACGCGAGCGACTACTTCATGGGCTCGGCTTTATCGGCTGAAAGCATTGAGCGGAAATGCTTGGAGTAGTCGGTTCTACCGAGGTCGTTATCATCAACCTGAATGTTTGCAAGCTCGTTCAGATTGATCGCCATATACTCAGACTTTTTGACGTTGCGCCAAAGACCGAACCGCGCTAGACTCTCACTTCGAGCCGACGTCTGCCGCTCAGGGCCCTCTTTTTGTTCTGTCGCAAGCTTGACATCCTCTGTATACAGCTAAACTCATTTCGTCGATCTCTGGACGTCTCTGGTAATGGTGTCTATTACAAGGGTGAGAAGAGGCGATAAGAGGGCCGACCCTCAGCGCACACCTACAGATCGGGAATTCCGCTGACACGCCCTCGACTCCTTGGGTCGGCATAGAGAATCCTGACTCACTCAATGTGCTCTGTAGGAACTCGGTGCAAACGCACCACATGGCGAATGACTTCCTGTGGAACGCGGTTGAACGCCTTCTCCAGATCGAGGAAGGCTAGATACGGTAGCCACTGCTTCTCGCGATGCTCTATCAATAGAAGCGTCTTGTGGATTACATCGGTCGTCCCGCAGTTGGAAGTCTCTGGTAATAGCGTACGTACTTCGATAAGAATTGAAGACGTCGTTCCTCGGTGGTAACGACGACCTTCATGAGGCGGTCATCGAATCGTGCACATCGGCTTATCAAGTCCCGGGAGCGTTGAGAAACGACGACGCGCACACCGTTTTTGGTTTTTGGAGTGAGGTTGTAGACTATTCTAAAGCCGTGGCCTAAGACCTTTGACTTGTTACCAGACAACCTCATCTCTTGAACAGCACATGGGTGAATTCGGTGACGCTCAAGTGCCTAATTTCATTTGATGCTACCTGGCACGCTGTTAAACACGTTCCTGCCGGGTTTACGTTCGCAAGTTGATCGTACTTTTTGTAGGCATGTGTCCCCGGGTATGGAGATGAATTAGGAATAGTGACAATTCATTGCGATGTCCCATACACTGAATCAAATAGGAAACATTACGAGGAGCTCGTGTGGAAGGCGGTGAGTAAAGGACCATCAGTGAATTCCTTCATCTAGCTATGAATGCGAATCGTTTTGTGTGGATGTACATTTCTGCTTTTCAGGTGGAGAAAATGGCGAACCAAAACCCCGATGTGAAAAAAAAAATTCAAAAAAGATTATGTTATGGTCAACGGCCGCAGCGTCAACGGCAAATTGGTGGTTGACGTTCAAGCAATGTATATCGACTGCCGATATGTATGTTTCAATGCTCTTTACTAAGTTCTTGGCTAGGGATGTGCGGTAATTTCTCTCTCGAAATCCCTACAAATTTCTGAGGAAGCGAAAAACAGATGGTGACACTGTTTTTCCCTTGTCTAGGCATTCAGGTCTGAAAAAACCGAAGTTTCGAATGCTAGGTCAAAAAGGCAGAGAGGGAAGGGAAAGCCCTTAAACTGCAGAGATGAAAGGGAATTTCCGCACATCCGTGTGAGCAGGTATTTCTAGAGCAGTTTACTTTTAGAAGGATAGTTTCGAACACGAGTTCACACATCATATGGGAGAAAAACATCGTCTTGATATAATATGCCCTGTTTAATGATGGAATCGCCATCTGCCGTGCATCTGATCATGAGGGAGTAAGCAAGAAAAACTTCACAAGTCATCCAAATAAAGACGTTCCTGGTGGCTGTTTGCTGTTTCGAGACGTAAATAATCGCACCATTGGAGTAAAGGAGTGATGAGGCTGGCTATAAATATACGATAGCGCACTGGACGAAGAAGTGAACATGCGATCATGTTGACATTCGATTTCATGTGATTTTTACTGCTTTTTTCGGACGAGGAGATGACACCTCTTCTTCCGGAACATCAGTCAGTATTGTCATTCCTGAATCCAAATTCAGAACATTCGACACTGTAATGAGGTATTAACCAGTGAACTGTCATGGGAAGATGGTATACATTGGTATTCGAACAAATATTTTCGAACAAATATTCGAATAATTCAAAATTTTCGTTATCCGAATATTCGAATGATTCGAAAAATGTCAAAATTCGATTATTCGAATATTCGAATTATTTGAAAAGCTGAATTCTTCGATTATTCGAATATTCGAGCACTCACAATACGAGGAAGGTCGCATTTTGACCACTGACTCCCACACATAAAAGATCGCATTAAGGAAAAACTTTTGAATTGAGTTATAACCAGCCAATCTGCGTTCCCCCCCCCCCCCCCCTTCCAGCTACTTTATCATCTCCATCAAGCATGAATATGGGCTTTTCGGAACCTGGGAGATCTGCGAATCTGGTTTGAACAGAGGCATTGCTACCTGAGACTTTTCCAAGATGAGAAGTCAATTGCTTTATTTGGAATTTGCATCTTTTTTCATCGACCACTGAAGGGCACTTCCATGATCATTTCTCTCAGGAAAAAAGCGCTGCTATATAAACTGGCTGGACATCGACGGCAAATGAACTCGGTCACTAAAACACAGCCAGATAGTTGTCACGTCGCGGATAACTCAAATTTCGGAGTTTTGGGACTTTGTTCTGATCTGAGCAGCGTACACTTTAATGTAATACGTATAATATTGGGTTTGGCAATAAGTTCGTGCGGATTTCCGTGGGCATCATAACTACTGTTTCTCACAAACAGTATCAATAACAACAAGTGATTTACAGTAGCGGTCAATATGATATGATCAGAGGCACTGTTGAAGACATAATCTCAAACTATAACTCAACTAAGGATTGAGATATTTGGATGAAATTTTATGAAATGGTGAGGATCTAAGTGTTCGTTCTTCCCCCTGCTTGACACTGGCATAAATTGCTTCCAAGCAGATCTACCGCATTCCAAGTGCAAATTCACTGTTTTATTAACATTATGGTTTTTCTACTGCTTCGCGACACCTCAGCTCCGGAAGAAATTATTCTAAATCGTATCGTAATGGAGCAATTTGCTATATAAGTTGCGTTCTATGGTTCTCCTCTTCACATAAAAAAATGGGCCTGTCAAAAAGTCGTGTAAAAGTGAGAAAAGGGAATTTTTTTACAACTCCAAAGAAAAACATCAATCCCGATGTGGAATATTTCTATAATATCCGCTACTAGCAACTATTCTGGTATTCAAATAAGAACTGTATTGCTGTTCATATGCTTGAGATGTAATTAAACCCAGTTTTTGGTGATTTCAATCCATTAATTTTGTGCTCCACTTTGAGCACCAAACGAAGCGCAGCAATAGCATTACGGTGGAACTAATGGACAAATATGTGCTCAATCTGCATCAACTCTTCCTTTCTCTCAGTAGTTGAGAGTAAGGATGCTACACAAAATCTATTAAATCCGAGAAATTTGGTGTTTGAGCTCAATAATCCATGTTAATTGAGCATGTGCCAATCCTAAGCTGCCACGGAAAAGCGCCCATGAAGCTTCAACACATACTCGAATTAGTGTTGGATAGGTTAACCCAGAGGCGAGTTATAGCAAAAGATTCGCTGGTCAATGTGGCTCTGATCATATCATTATGAGCGCTACTGTGTATAGCACCTTTCCTCCGCTACTAACGCTACTAGAGACGGGGCAGCTCCTCTCTTTCATCTCCATGAAAAGCCAAATTGTATGAGATGACTATATTTGCGACTCTCGACTGCAACTCTTGGACAGAAGCCTAGAAAATGCCAAAGACAATAAACAAAACAAGTAGTTTGAGATAGCTTCAGGCTTGCATGGGTCGCATGCGTGAAATTACCTTTAATTCTAGCATCTCGGTTCTCGGGTTTTTTTGGTGGAATTTGCCCAGAATAGACGCGCCTTCTCAATATGAAGGGTAACCTCGTGTTGAGCTCTTTGGGGTGTTTTTTTTTGGCGAGGCGAATCACTTGAACCTAGGTGTTGCTGAGATTCACCATTCGTGGTGATTCTTCCTTACACCTACAGCAAAACCTAGCAGATAAACGGCTCTTTCTCCTTAAAACTCCAAATCCATATAAGGGACATCCTCCGGCCCAAATTTCACCTCTCTCAGAATTTCACCTCTGCTTCTGTGTCGTCCTTTCAGCAGTAATGGCTTTTTTGGATCTCATAGATACCTGTCACCTTATGAGCTGCATTCGATCCGCGATTGAATTGGAACAGTAGTAGCCGTCGGAGACCTTCGTCCTAGCCGATTTGGAGGGTTTCATTCTACGCGACAGAAAACGAGGTGTAGCACGTAGTGAGAAAATCGGTAGGAATTTTGCAAAGAGAAAACAAAGGGCTACAAAATCATATATAATACGCACTCGAACAGATTTTGGTCCTCAGTGAAAACTCAAGTTGAAAAAACCGCGCGAACTTATTGCCCAACCCAACAGGATCCATTCTTTGGAACTTACTCCGGCTTCACTTAGGAATGACCCAAAAGTTGCTTAAAATTAGAGATGATCATGTCACACTTTTTTTTCAACTACAGCTCAATTCGATAATGACCCAATTTTCACAAGGTATGTTTCCTTCTACGTGGCCATAGACAAGTGCATGACGGAGATCTTTGTCATCTTTAAGATTTTGAACCGGTGCTGTTGTGAAAGCTTCTGTAAGTACCTTCAGAATGCCCTCATCAACCTCAAATTCACGCCAGCGGCTATGTTGAACGTTGGGCCTTTCGTCTTAGATCTGGGTTTCTTGAACATCATTTCTTACTCCCAGTTTTTTCTCTTAATACTACCTTTAATCTGCACTGCGTTGATACAAAGATTGAGCTAGTGATTTAGATCAAGACAAATTTTCCCACGCGAATTATTTCAGATTTATTCAATAAGAAGCTAAAAATGATGATCTGATTCGGCAAAAAATGCCCAGAGAGAGCACTAAACTCTGAAATGAAAATAACATACGCAGTCGAAACATTTCTATGCTTCAGCAGAGAGCTACTACAGTTCGCACTTCAGAATTTAGACATTGATTTTGCAACCACCTATTAAAGCTGCCGCTAAGTCCTCGAGGAGTTTAGCCCTGCGTCGCCGTCGCTGGCGACTGTGAGGCCAATGCGCATCGATTGTGGGCGGGGCGTCGCGGCGGCTGCCCTCGACGATGTTGGCGACAGGTGATCGCCAACTTTGGCGACCGTCGCTCGTTGTCATCGCTGGCGACTGTGAGGCTGATTCTCATCGACTGTGGGCGGATCGTTGCCGGCGACGGCGACGCAGGGTGCTGTACACCTCGAGCAATATAGCGGCAACCTAAGTGCTAACGAATCCTAAACCCCACTCGTCGCAGTGATCCCTACAATTCACGATGCAAGCCACAAAGGTGTCAAAGAACCCATGCCTAAGGATCAGAAGTGTACAAGGTTTTGTGAATCACTTGGGAAACGCGGTCTACGTAGTTTCAACGGCCGAACACGAAAATGAGGTGGGACATTGCCTTGAGGTATATCACGAGGACTGTTTGCTTGATAAAATGTTGTTCTTTATCCTCGCACCCGACAAGACTATTGAATTATTGTCGGTGAATTAATACATAACAAAAGCACTTCGCTGAAGCAATGACAACCATTTATTCTAGAAAATCCGAAAAAAACTTCTATTCGAATATTCGAATTATTCGAAAAATGCCAAAAAATCGATTATTCAAATATTCGAATTATTCGAAAAGTTGAAATATTCGATTATTCGAATATTCGAATTATTCGAAGAGTCGAAATATTCGATTATTCGAACATTCGAATTAATCGAAAAATCAAAAATTCGAATATTCGAATATTCGAATATTCGAAAGAAAAAATTCGCATACCAATGTATAGAATATGGATTATTAAATGTTGACATATCCAAACCTGAGAACGTTTTAATTGTTATTCGGTATATAAAAGGGTCACGGATGGACAAACCTTCTGTCTCAGGGAATGATCCAGTTCATTTCATAGCTCTCTCTTATCTTTACTACGCAGGTGAGGAACATACATCACATTCGATTTTTGTATGTTGACGCTCTTGTTAACGATAGTTGAATTTGAGGGGTGGGGGGGGGGG
>JARK01000195.1:39548-72911 GCA_000688135.1 Ancylostoma ceylanicum | reverse complement strand
GGGGGGGGGGGTTAACACTTTACCCCGGTTAATCACAATTCTCCTCATTTTGTCCTCAACTTCTTTCTGCTCACGGAGTCTCATTAGACAGAAAAATTCCTCACTCCTATCCTGCACGAAAGTGGCCTTCTCAGTGCTTCAACGGCGTTCTCCTTAGTGAAACGATTCTGAAATTTCCGTAATGATCCCTAACTTAAATTCCTCGCATACATTCGTTTCATCGGACTAATCACTTGGTGAAGTAGCGTTGTAATTCCGTTTGCTCTTACCTGGCACCATAAATATTTTAGTAGATAACTACGAAGAACACGATGATAACAAAAATATATAATACGTTCCTGTTCGGACTTAGGTCCCCACGTTGATGCTACTCTTTCTAGGCATGTGTTCCCGGAACTGGGCACGACTTGGGAAAGATGACAATTCATTTTGAGGTCCCTTACACTGAATCGAACAAGAAACATTACGAGAAGCTCGTGTGGGAGGCGGTGAGTAAACGACCATAAATGAATCCTTTCATTTGGCTATGAGTGCGAATTGTTTCGTTTGAAAGTGCATTTATGCTTTTCATGTGGAAAAATCGCTAACCAATACCGTCATCCTATGAAACTCAACAGAAATCATGAAATTAGAGTCAGCAGCTGCAGCGACAACGGCAAGTTCGTGGTTGACGTTCAAGCAATGCATATCGACTGTTACTTCGTATGTTTCAAGGTTTTTGTAGTTATCAGTGAGCAACGTGCGATAATTTTTTAAAAACAAAAGAAAAGCGAGAAAATCACCTGAATGTCTCTAAAGTTTTTCCCGTGTCTCTGTCGTCGATTCCTTCAGAGTGGATTTTAAAAGATTCATCAGAAATGGCTTTATCCTGTAAAACTGTTGAAATGAAAGAGGGTTTCCACACATCCTTGCAAGCAGGTCCTGAGCCATTTTTTTCTGAAGTCTTTATTTTTAGGAAAGATTCTTCGCGGAGGAGTTCGAACCGTATATTGGAAAGTATCGTTTTGACATAACATGCTGCTCAGTGGTGAATCACAATCTGCTGTGCATCCTCAGCACGAGGAGGTAAACGAGCATGTCAATAAAAGTGTTCTTGGTGGTTGTATGCTGTTGCAAGACATGGAATACCCGGGCTGGGATTCATGAACGCGTAACCAGGCAAAACCAAGCTAGCAAACCAACTTTGATGGTCTGCGTCTCTTAACATCAAGTTGTGTATAAGATGACCATTCATGCTTGCAATCGTTTTATTGCGTCGTCAGCGTTTCATGAGTCCTTGCCCCCGTGCCATCGAAAGAGGTAACGATGGGACCGGCTACAAACAGATGATAGAGTACTGTGACCCCAAAATCTTAGCCCGTAATACAGGGTGCGCCAGAATTACTTGCGCGTACATTTTTCAGTCTCAAACAAGGACGGTTGAGCGTATTCGCGGGCCGTTTTGCAAGAATGTTCGATAGAGAGATCTCTACTCTAAACATTAAGTTGTTTTTCTCGGTTCTGCGCCTGTACAGGCTTGAAGAGTTCTTTTGATAGCGCAGCCCATCATTCGCAGGTTTTTTCACGAAGTTCCTTCTTAATTTTTTAAAGAC
Source organism: Ancylostoma ceylanicum (assembly GCA_000688135.1). Taxonomy (NCBI): domain Eukaryota; kingdom Metazoa; phylum Nematoda; class Chromadorea; order Rhabditida; family Ancylostomatidae; genus Ancylostoma; species Ancylostoma ceylanicum. The sequence continues at coordinate 71,319 of JARK01000195.1, read as the reverse complement.
GACTTTCAACAAGCTCACTCCCATTGCACAGTAGGGCAGACCCCATCTTCTAACATATTTGAATAGAAACCCGTGTTTCTTTTCCTGGCCGAATTAAGCTCCTTGGATGGTTACATCCTCCTTTCATCTCACAATGCTCCACACCCCCTACGCATGGTGTGTTAGCTCAGAGAGGGCCGAAGGTGAGACTTTGTCTGCATTTGCGACCTCAGCCCGATATCGGTAAACTAATTTAAATTTTACGCTTCTTCTGTTAGTTTTGATATGTATGCGGTGTGTTTCCGTACTGCCATTTTGATGTTTCCCTACCACATCTTAGTAAAATCTTCCTCCAAACACATCCTATGGCGTCCTCCCATCGGTTGCACGAGATACGTTCCCCGAGCAAGGCTGCTAGCTCTCTCGCACCGCTAGTTCTCTCGCTCTCTGCGTCTCCGATCTCGAATGGGTCCCTGCACTGACTCCACCCGCCCTCCCCCTGTCTATGCTATAGCCCCCCGCGACCGCCGCAACGCAGCTGGGGAACGTATCTCATGTAATCCCTCCCATCGAGTCCCAGCACGAGCTTTTCATTGGATCGAAGGGAAAAGGAACCGCCTTTGTAAACTCAGGATTTCACGGAGCCCTTCCTCCTGAATCTAATCGCAGTGAAAATTGCCACGAAATGTTCGCGAACAAGGTTTCATCTTCAAAAACTCTTCGAAATTATGACGACGCCTACTGAAGCTGTAGTTATAGTCGTCGGAGTCTGATCCGACCGGAGAGTGAAAGCGCGTACCGATCCTCGTCGGAATCTAACGCGTCAGATTCCGATGAACATCGATATGCATAGTTTATTGTCCAACAACAAAAGAAAGAAACTTCGAACATGGTCATGAATCACGTGTTAGCGAAGTTAAAAACAATTCGGCGATGGAGCGCGGCAGAAACAGTAATCTGTAAGCTGGAGAAAGTTGATATACAAGTTGACATACATTGATGCTGATGCAAATAAAGCACAGGTGCACGAAAAATGGGTGGAAACCAGTGGCGAACGGGGGGGGGGGGGGCGTACCGCCCCTCGAGAATGGGTCGCCAGATTTTTGAAAGTACTTTACAATACATATTAAAAAACTTCTATTAGTTTGTTTTTATTTGTTTATTTTTATCATTATTTTTGAAATATTGATTATTTAAAGGCAGTTTCTCACCTCAAATGCACCGGCCGAGAATTCGTGCAAACTCTCGACCGGTGTACGAGGCGCCTCCCGCTTTCGGCAATGAGAACACCTGTGCGATCAATGAGATCAGCGGAGGTGTATTGCAAGACGTGCACCTTCCTTGCCAAGGAACTCGTCCGCGTCAGAATGAATTGGCCCCTCAAAAACGGGGTTTTTTCTGAGAGTTTCATCAGAAATCATGGAAATCACTTAACTTAGCGCGTCGAGTAGGTCCAGATTCTGTTGATATCCCGAACTCGAACATGAGGTGAGACACTGCCTTTAAAATAATATTTTTATTAGTTTTATTTTCCGTTCGGGTCCCCAAAACGGCGGAGACCCCAATTTCTTTCCCACGCCCCGCCCCCCTCCCGCCCACTTTCCTCGTCCGCCACTAATGGAAAATTATGCGTTCTGTAGGAGAGTTATGCTCACGACAGGCTGAGCTAGCACTTATTCTGTCTTGGACAAGCTGCCCACTTTACTCAGCATACAATTTCTTAGTTCACATTAGTTTTGCCTCATTTTTCGAACACTCATTGTGGGCACGTAAGCGCTTCTTCACAACAACTTTGGTGTCGAGCCGTGCGGGCTTGACTTGGCTAGGGCTGCAGTTTCACAATCAATCATTTGCACTAAACAGCAAGGTATTTCGGCTCCGTTATGTTAGTGGACGCGGATGAATTTGTCCATCGACTGGGTGCTTGATGTCGCACGGCCAGGACGAATTGAATGAATGGGTGTGATGTCTTATGTGGTGTAGAGCGTAAATTAATGAACTTGCACCACTTTCAGACCTCTGAAGACGATTGAGTGGAAACGTAAGGCCGTAATAAACGGTCTATATAACGAGCTTAGTGCCAAAAACAAGAACCACATATAATCAAAACAAGCATGTTCAGGTCTTATGGCCAGAGAGCATGAAAATTACAGATGAAATGATTTTTTCTGTCAAATTTGAGCAGCTTCGCGCCAGCAGCTAGTTTAGTTTTTGTCGTAGAAACATGAACTCTCACCAGATTGTGGGGAACTATCCGTTCCATCGCATAGGTGCTAAAGTGGAGAAAAAGTTATGTTTGAACCGAGTTGTAGCACTTTGAACTAAAGTGTCTCTTTCGGTCGCAACAATTCAATTTGTTATGAAATGCACATGTATTTCCAAGGAAAAAATGGATTTCTCTTACTTCCAACAAACGCAGGAGTCTTCGTCACAAATGGAATCAAGGATGTAAGCTTGCTTTATTATGTTTCCCTAGATTCGGACAGCGTATTTGTTCATTCATTGTCGCAGGCCTGCAGAAAGGCAAGCAGCTATTCCAAAGCATCAAAATTAGAGAATATTCAAGCCGCGTCGTGCTTGGAGGAGGGATGCTGCTGAAGGTCTCCAATTCATCTCACTAACATCGCGCTCTAATCCACTCAGCTGACCTAAAACAAGTAGAGGTGGTTTTGCATCGAAAAAAAAAACCATTCAAGTCTCACTAAAAGTATAGCCTCTTGTGAGAATAGTGAACACGACGGACTGGACTAAATTCAACAGTTCAAATGAGGTTCACGAGAAAATGATACTAAGCCGTGAAGTCCACGTTGTAGTCCTTACATAAAATGCCTCCAAAAAATAACACCACTCAAAGCAATAACATAAATTTGCACTTCTTGAGAAATGACGAAATTTGGACCCTAGAAATGCTCCTTTACAACTCCGCAGCAGGAATGATATATTCTCTTTTAGTCACCTGTCGATGTGGCACTTGGAGGTTTTATGATACATCGTCGCATTATTTTCATGTTTTTTTTCCAAACATTGCTTTCAGTCAATTCCTCATTTTAAGTGCATTTCCGTACCACTGAAAAAAAGCAGGTTTTGTATCAACATTAGAGGTGTCAGATGTGCTGTCGAAAGTGAATGTTCTGCTAATTAAAGAAGACTCCAAGCGACTTTTTGCTTGAGGTTTGTTCTGTTTCTCGTCTTCATGGAAACCGTGAGATGTCAAAAATGTTCCTCTGGAGCATTTCTACTAAACGGTTAGAACATCAAAACACTGCTCAATAATAGTTTTCCTCATATGAAAATCAGTGTCTCACCTTAGAACTCGTTGTCGACATCTCTACGCTGACAAAATCTGAATGAGCTGCTCAAAACGATGACATGTGGAGTAATTTGAAATTACTGAATCGTGGATTATGATGTACGCTTGGCCGAGAGTTCTCGGCTAACTGTACGAAGTGATCGGTAGCTCATCAGAAGTGAAGTGTGGTTATTGTAAAGTTTTTGATATTGCAACACGCGTTCGCTATACACATTCAACAGGGACAACTGGTGCTCCCTTCAGCCCCCCCCCTGGAAGGTTTATTGGCCATTTTGGAGCATCCCACGTATGTTACTGGAATCAGCGCGTGTTCCAGGATCTGTTACTATCTCAGAACTATCCCGACGTCCCGACGAGATGTAACCATCCCGACGAGATGTGAAGCATCCAGAATGGACTGAATATTTTTGCCTTCACAGACGGAACGTAAACGGTTTATACTAGATCGATGCGTTTGACGAGTATGACTTGGAACGATCCTCATGCAAAAATGGATGTGTGCGTCTGTCACACGGCTGACACGCGCAATCAGTACTGATTGCCTTTATCAGGCATACTGATTGAAAACTATCGTGTAGCTCGGCACTAATAATCACTACATTTAAACGGACTATGAAACGTTATACTCAACAGAAATTCTGAGGGCACCGCACTCGTCGAAGATTAGCCAAGATCGCGATGTTTTTGTAGAACAAAAAAGGAATCGTGAGCCTCCATGCGGCACGTATGCTGTCTGTTACCAGAACCAACTTCTCTACTTGCGTAATTTGACAGGTTATGGTCACAAAAAGGATCCAACGATTGGAGATTATTTGTTTTAATTTAAAGTCTTCTTTCTACGTACGTTTACCAGCACCCCACTCTGCTCTCTAATGAACCCTTTAAGGGGCGAAAAAGAGCTGCTAGATGGAATTCGAACGAGATTTTGTGTATTGGGAGAAAATTGCTCAGGAACACTACTGCTTATGTGGAAATATGCGCAGTGATGTTCACCTTCTTCTTTTATTCTATTTCTTACGAATGCCGCACAACCGAAGCAACTACGCAGAAAGACATGAGATACACATAGCAGGGGCCGTATTCATAACGAAACCCTAGTCCGTATTGTGATCCATGCAGCCATTCAACTCTGCGGATCACAACTTCCAGCTCAAAATATTGTAAACAGTGGCTAGGCCCTGACTGCTACTGCGTGAAGTTTTTGAAGAAGAAAGAAAAAGAAAAATAAACTCGAAATTCTGGAATAGAAATTTCACCTCTCAATCAGATAGAAAAAATAGCGGCTGTAATGCTTTAATTTGACCCTAACTGCTGCTCTATCATAGAAACATGGAATTATAAATATTGACATAACCAAAAGTGAAAACTTTTCAATTGTTGTTTGATGTATAAAAGGGTCATCGATAGCCAGCGCTGCATTACCGCTCCTTCAAAGGGGATGATCCACCTTATCTCATTGTCATCTCTTATTGCTGCTACGCTGGTGAGGAAATTACTTGACATTAGGTTATTACATTGTAGTTCACCTCTGCTGGGTTTCATAGGCGCGCAGAAAATCATTTGTGCGTGAGTCAAGCCGCTGGATTAGATTCTTATGCACACCTCACCCTATAGAGCACTATATGTGCCTATACTGTTCCTGGTCACACAATTTACATTTCACCTCTCCACCCCATCCTAAAGAATCCGCGAAGTTCACGTCTCTGGAAATCGGAAAGCAAATACAAGTAGCGCATGTGGCAAAGTGGTAGGAGACTCGCTGCGCACGCACACGGTCGATGGTTCAATCGCGCAAGTGACAAACCAAGCAATCCATTCCCTGAGGTCGGCGGGTTGGTACTAGAGGAGTCCGGGAGGATGAAGCACATACTCGGTCCATCGGTTGCCTTCCGCATGTCACTGTATGGGGCACATACGCAAACAACGCCTCTACAATGCGGAGAATGAAAGCGCCCAGGGCTAACCGCGGGAATCGGAACGGAACATCCATTCTCGGAAGCATTGCCTAAGATGGTGTTAATGTATACATTGTACTTCGGAACGAATAAAAATCGAAAATTCTTTTCTTTAATAGCAATTTAGGAAACAATCCAAACCTTTCTAGATATTCGAGAAAGAGAAAACCCTTGTGCTCTTCTTTTCTCTCGTGCAGCATTGTATTGTCTTACATTCAAATTTCCGATTTATTTGAAATCGAATATTCTTGCTCTCGAATATCGAATATTTCGAATAAATGGGAAATTCTAATGTTCTAAGATTAGAGACCACTGTGGCGCTTTACGAAAGAGAAGAAGAGCTTCGGGGCTTTCTCATTCTAGAATATCTCTAAGTTTGAATTGTTTCCTGAATTGTTATTGAAGTTATAAAATTATTCGATTTTTATTGGGTCCGAAGTATAGTACGCATGTCATTCTTGTCCAGCGGTCCTGTTGCGCTCAAGAGAGACCGTCAAAGATTTCCATATTGCACTAATACGTTAGTCCATTTAGTTGGGATTCATGAAACTTAGACCAAATCAACGTGATTACCGTGGTTAGCTGTCCCATTAACTTCGGAGTATTTGGCGATGCTGGGTGCGAAATTTGATGTGGTAGCCTGGTTTCGTCCGCTTTCGCGTTCCTGGGTCGTGGCTGCAATTACTGCAGCAGTGCTGAGGTGGCCCAGATGGTAACACATCGGACTGTTAGGCAGAAATACGAGAGCTTGGATTCCGCCGGCTCGACTCATTTTTTTAAAGTTTAGACCGGGATCCAAACCATATAGAATGCGTTACCCACTGGGCCACCTCACAACTGTTGCTGTGCTTGCAGCCACTATCCAATCAAGCGAAACCAGTTTACCACACCGAATATTGCGTTTCTAAACACTCCATAGTGTATGAGGCAGCTCACCGTGGCAAGCACGGTTGGTGAGGTCATAATTTCATGAATCCCAATTCCGGATGAACTCTTCTATCGAGCTGGGCAATTTTGTTGGATTGCGTCCTCAATTCTCGCCACACCTCGTTTTCTATCGCCTAGAGTGTGGAGCACCACTTTCGACTAGGACGACAACATCCAACCATTTCTACTGCTGAATATCCATCGTGGCCAAAGGCAACAAATATCAAGTGGATGTGAAAAGACGCCACCACTGTTGAAACGGGTCCGGAGGCGGCTAATGCGTTCAAATATCATGCTGTGAGACGACAAACGTATAGGCCGATAGTTCGCGCAATCCGCAGTTTTTCCGCTTCCAGATTGGGATTGTGGTGCTCCTCTGCAACTCCATCGGCTTCCGCGGTTCAATCGTCATGCAACATCCAAAGATTTTTCTCTACCTGCTCAAAACACGTGCGTACGCCGACAAGGATTAAAGACGTCGTTCTTCGGTGGCAGCAACGACCTTCCTGAGGCGGTCATCGAATCGTGCACATCAGCTCATCGAGCCTCGGAAGCGTTGAGAAACGACGACTCGCACACCGTTTTTGGTTTTTGGACTGAGGTTGTAGACTATCTCGAAGCCGTGGCCTAGGACCTTTGATTTGTTACCAGACAACCTCGTCTCTTCAACAGCACATGGGTGAATTCGGTGACGCTCAAGTGCCTAATTTCATTTGATGGTACCCGCACTCTGTTAAACAATAAATCCAAGTTCCTGTTTATGTTTGCAAGTTGATGGTACTTTTTGTAGGCATGTGTTCCCGGGTATGGAGAACATTTAGGAATAATGACAATTCATTGCGATGTCCCATACACTGAATCAAATAGGAAACATTACGAGGAGCTCGTGTGGAAGGCGGTGAGTTAACGACCATCAGTGAATTCCTTCATCTAGCTATGAATGCGAATCGTTTTGTGTGGAAGTGCATTTATGCTTTTTAGGTGGAGTCAATCGCTTATCGAAACCGCGCTATAAAGAAAAGATTCAAGAAAGAATATGTTAGGGTCAACGGCCGCAATGTCAACGGCAAACTGGTGGTTGACGTTCAAGCAATGTATATCGACTGCCAATATGTATGTTTCAATGCTCTTTTCTAGTTCTTGGCTAGAGATGTGCGGTAATTTCACTCTCGAAATCCCCACAAATTTCTAAGGAAGCGGAAAGTTGAAGATGAGATTTCTACTGCTCTTTCCATGCCTCGGTGCTCAAGTCTGAAAAGTCGAAAATGCAGAGAGGAAAGGGAAAGCCGTTAAACTGCAGGGGGGGAAAGGGAATTCCCGCACATCCGTGTGGGCAGAATCTAGAGAAATTCGCTTTCAGAAGTTCAATTTTGAAGTCGAGTTCGCACGTGCTATGGGAGAAAATCATCGTCTTGACATAATATGCCCTGCGAAATGACGGAATCACCACCTGCCGTGCATGCTGAGCATGAGGGAGTAAGCAAGAATAACTTCACAAATCATCCAAATAAAGACGTTCTTGGTGGTTGTTTGCTGTTTCGAGATGTAAATAATCGCACTATTGGAGTAAAAGAGTGATGAGGCTGGCTATAAATATACGATAGCGCACTGGACGAAGAAATGAACATTCGATCGTGTTGACATTCGATTTCATGTGATTTTGACTGCTTCTTTTGGACGAGGAGATGACACCTCTTCTTTCAAAACATCAGTCAGTAATGTCATTTCTGAATCCAAATTCAGAACATTCGACACTGTAATGAGGCCTTAACTGGTGTTCTGGCATGGGAAGATGGATTGTTCACACATCCAAATCCGAGAACGTTTTAATTGTTATTCGGTGTATAAAAGGGTCATGGATGGACACCGCTGCACAACCGCTCTGTCAAAGGGAATGATCCAGCTCATTTCATTGTTCTCTCTTATCTTTGTTACGCAGGTGAGGAAATTACATCACATTACATTTTTATATGTTGACGCTCTTGTTAACGATAGGTGAATTTGAGGGGGAGTTAACACTTCAAACCTGGGTAATTACAATTTTTATCACTTTCTCGTCAATTTCTCTGTTCACGCACTCTCATTAAGCGGAAAATTACCTCATTCCTGCCCTGCACGAAATGGCCTTTGAAGGCGTTCTCCCTTACACATTCAGTAAAACGATCCTGAAATTTACGTAATGTTCTGTAACCTGAGCATCGCATGGATTTGTTTCATCGGACTGATCACTTCATGGACTAGGGTTGTAATTCCGTTTGCTCATACCTGGAACCACAAATATTTCTGTAGATGTCCACTAACAAAGGAAGTACAAGAGGCCTGGCTGGCAGATCGAAATTAAACCTATATGGCTCGAATCCTTGCTTAACATGGTCCTTTCATTTTTGCCCCGGGTGCTAAAAGCAGACATCCCACCACACTGCTATGTGCAATGCAGCGCACGGCTTGCAGCGACAAGGTGGCCGAGAGGTGAGGATGCTGGACTGTTAGGCAGAGGGGCGAGGGCTTGGATCCTGTCATGTGAATTCTCTTCGCATTTTTGTTTTTTATTCCTTTTATGTTGTTGAAATTAAATTTAAAAGATTAGAACAAATCTATCATTACTGATGTACCGGCTACTACCAATAACTACACTAAATTAAACGCAATCTACTGATAGTACAGTTGTTCCTCTAGTCGCTATGAAATAGAAAATTCTTAAAAAAAAAAGAAACGTTATGATGCGGGTGGGAGAAAGTCTGTGTTATAATCCCAAAATGTGATAATGTGACTAAAATTCCCAACATGGTCTAATGCAGGTGGCTGTGTGTTCGGCCGGGTTCTGATTCGTGATTGTCCTCTACAACTCATAATCTTGCCAATAAGGATAGGTTTTATGTTCTAACACCTTAAAGAAAATTTCAACAACAAAGTAGAAATAAAAAACAAAAATGCGCAAGACGGGATCCGAACACTCGACCCTCTGCCTAACTGTTTAGCACCTTCCCCACTCGGCCATATCTGTTCTTCAGCACCCAGGGCAAAAATGAAATATATGCTGGAGGACCTCGTCAAGCAAGGACTCAAGCCAGATAGGTTTCATTCCGTTCTGCCGGCCTGGCCTCTTGCACTTCCCTTGTAAAAACATAATGATAACAAAATTATTTGTTCCTGCTTGGACATGGGTTTGCACCTTGATGCTACTCTTTCTAGGCATGTGTACCCGGAACTGGGAACGACTTGGGAAAGATGACAATTCATTTTGAGGTCCCTTACACTGAGTCGAATAGGAAACATTACGAGAAGCTCGTGTGGGAGGCGGTGAGTAAACGACCATGAATGGATTCTTTGATCTTGCTATGAGTGCGAATTGTTTTGCTTGCAAGTGCATTTATGCCTTTCAGGTGGAAAAAATCGCTAACCAATACCGTCATACTATAAAAACCAACAGAAACCATGAAGTTAGAGTTAGCAGCCGCAGCGACAACGGCAAGTTGGTGGTTGACGTCCAAGCAATGTATATCGACTGCCGCTTTGTATGTTTCAGTGTTTTCCTTGTAGTTATTAGTGAGCAACGTGCAGTAATTCCTTTTTTTAAATCGAAAGGGAAGCGAGAGAATCACCTGAAGATGGCAATATCTCTACAGTTTTCCCTTGTCTCTGCCCTCGATTTCTTTAGAGTAGATTTCAAACGATTCATCAAAAACGGCTTTATCCTGTAAAGCTGTTGAAATGAAAGAGGATTCCCATACATCCTTATAAGCAGGTTTTGAGCTATTTTTTCTAAAGTCTTTATTCTTTAGGAAAGATTCTTCGCGGAGAAGTTCGAACCTTATATAGGAAAGTATCGTTTTGACATAACATGCCCTGCTCAGTGGTGAATCACAATTTGCTGTGCATCCTCAGCACGAGGAGGTAAACGAGCATTTCAATAAAAGTGTTCTTGATGGTTGTATGCTGTTGCAAAACATGGAATATCTGCACCATCGAGGGAAGAAGAGATGTGGCCGGCTATAACTAGACGATAGGGTACTGTGACTCCAAAATCTCAGCGCGTAATGCATACGGTGCAAAATTGAAAAGGCAGGTACTCTCCGATCGCTGTAGTGGTGTTAGAGATTGAAAGTGCGATCTCACATCAGGGTCGTTTCTGATCGTGAGATCTTTCACATTGAAAGTATCTCCAGAGATGGCGATCGGAGTGGATCCTTCCAATTTCAATGCCAGCAACTCTCGTTTCCTAGCTGGATTAAACTCCTTGGATGATTACAAACTCAGACAATTTTTCGGTAAGACCGCAGCAGAAAATCGGAATAACCGACAGGTGACCTGCGGTTCTTCCGGTTTCCTGCTGTGCTTCTTCCGGATAGCTGCTGCGGTTCCTCCGAAAACGTGTCCCAGTGCGAACATTAGTTCCGGAGAACGTGCTACACAACCGATTCCCTTTCGTGGGGTGATTATATGTTGGTACTGACACACAAAAATGATGACCGGAATGAAGGCCGGTGGTTTGAAAATGGATCTAGTATCAATGAGGCGAATTTCTTACCGCTAATTTGAAGGCACCGAATTATTGTTGGCCGCAAAAAAACTGACAAGGGAAGGATACCAGATAGCCGCGGCATTTGAAATGAGATATGCCTCGCAATGTAAAATTGGGAATGCTGATCTCTAATATGTTCTCCATTAGTGCTCAATGCCATTCCAGGAGAAGAGATGACCTTGTATGTGCAGTATACATGTACAAGGACTTTCTACAATCATCCACCGCAACCACATTGAAATTGCGTTACCATGCACAATGGAGGCAGAATTTGTGAACAGCGGTCCAAATAACCCCATGTGCAAAACTCCACCGGAAATATGCCCGTTTTCGCTTGTTCGCCAAAGGTGGAATTTCTCGTACAGGTCGTACCAAGGGAGATTCACGTATTCATTTAGCGTGATAGTACTATTTTAAAGCCAAAATGGGCAATTTCTTTTGGTTTGCTACACTATTTCTGCCGTAACCCCAGAAAATTGCGGTTGCGGATCGAAGTGGGTACGATATGCGCCTTCACCACTCCGAATAACCCTACTATGCAGAGCTTCAGCGGGAAAAAACTCTTGGAAATTTGGGCCACGTAAGCACCATGCACCTACCATCAGAAGTTTCACTGTTACCAAAGAGAAGGTAATGAGAATTCTTCAAAGAGCACCCACATTTCCAGAAGATGGAATTATAATTGAAGAACGTTATGAAGTAGCATAGAATAGATCCTCAAGGGAAAATAGCATCAGGAAGAGAATTGCATTGAACCTGTGACAGGCCCCAGCACGAGCTTGCCGTGGGGTCGGAGCGAAAACGAAGCCCCCTTTGAAAATCCAGGATTTTACGAAGCCCCCTTGAAACTTATTGCAAAGGAAGTTACCACGAAATGTTCACGAGTAAGGTTTCATCTTTAGAAAAGAAAACTCCCCGAAATCATGACAACGCCGACTGGAGCTGTAGTTGTAGTCGTCAGAGTCCGACCGATCGGAGGACGGAACCACGTACCGATCCTCGTCGAAATCCAGCGCGTCGGATTCCGACGAGCATCGATATGCATACTAATTTATTGTCCGATCGGGCCGGTGTCCGACGCACTATAAATCTATATATAACGATACAACAAAAGGAAGAACCTCCGGACATGATCATAAATCACGCTAGTTTTTTTTTGCGAATTCGTACGAGCAAAGCAAAACTTGACACGATAGCGAGTAATGGCAACGAAAAGCTCACTAGACTACAAGAAACCCTAAAATGGACGAATACAAGTAGATAACGGCAAATGAAGAACAAGCTGATGTTAAAGGACAGTGTTAGCGATGAAGCGCGGCAGAAAAACACAGTTCGTAAGGAAGGAAAATCGGAGAAGTTGATAAACACTGATAATACAGGCCCATGAGTGGCACTTTGTGGGGTGTTGGATAGCGAATGGAAAATAGTACAGGTGCATGGAAAATGTATGGAAACTTATGCGTTCTGTAGGAGAACTATGCTCAGGACAGGCTGAGCTAGGACTCAGCCTGTCCTTGACAAGCTGGCCACTTTACCGAGCATACAATTTCTTAGTTCACATAAGTTCAGCCTCATTTTTCAAACACTTATTGTAGGTATGCAAGCGCTTCTTCACCCCAAACTTGGTGTCATTCCGTGAAGTCTTTACTTAGCTAGGGCCTTGCGGCTCTACAATCATGCGCTAAACAGCAAGCGCGCCTCTCCCACTGCTCCTTCATGATCCTGCGCCTGCAGCGTTTCCGCCTCGCACCCCGTACGGAGCCATTTTTGCTTTTTGTCCTCTTACGAAGCCCAGCTTGCCCGATGACAAGCCGCGCTGGGGCCTCACCTGTGATTGATTCCTCGAAGGGCGAGACACTCACCACTACAACACAACTCACATGATCTACGCGATCAATGAGATCCTTATGAATGATCCGACTTCGGCAAAGTGGGTGTAGATGAAATTATTCTCAATTATTATTATTATTATTATTAATTATTATTATTCTCTCATGAAATTTTGCATGTAGGGTTATTTGGATTGCTGATAACAAATCCTGCATCCATTTTGTACGGCAACTTCATTTTCTTACGGTTTTGGTAGATGAAAGTAGAAACTGCACGTATACACCGTACACACAACGTCGTAACTGTTTCTGCAACGGTATTGAGCGTCGACAAAGAAAATAACGGGAATCAGCATGGGGAGCTTCACACTACGAACCACACCCCATTCTGAAATCCCACGACCATCTGGTATGCTTCCCTCGTGAGCTCCGTGTTTAAAAAAGGTTTGATAACGCTAACGCTCTCTCCTGCATTCTGCTGTGGTATTTTCGGTTTTTTGCTGCAGTACTTTCGAACCATTTCAGCGGGATTCAGGAGGACCGCAGAAGAAAACATTTTGCTGCGGTTCTTACAAATCTTTTCATCTCTGCGTCTCTCGCTTCTTAACCACATAGTCGAGAACTCTTTCTGCTGCGGTCCTTCCGACATTTTGTCTGAGTAACTCCTCCTTCAATCTTACCATGCTCCTTACCCCCTACGCATAATATGTTAGCTCAGACAACTTCGATGGTGAGGCTTTGTCTGCAATCACGGCCTCAGCCCGATGTCGGCCAAATGACCTAAATTTTACGCTTTTTCTGCAAGTTTTGATAGGTATGCGGTACTTCCACTTGGTAAAATCTCCATCAAAACGCATCTTATGGCGTCCTTCCATCGAGGAGAACAGTGCGGTCGTAATTACAGCAGAAGTCACTCCATCAACCCTCTCTGAGATGACATACAGTATCTGAGCGCAACAGTGACTGAAAAATTGCGATCACATCGACAGTACAGCTCTCATTTGCACGATAATTTCATGGAATGATCCCCCGAAACAATAAGTGCAACAATCCATGCATTCGCTCTCGCTGTCTCTAGCTCTATCAGGCTAAACACATCGAACACGAACACGTGAAAGTGGCTGTGCGCGCAAAAACCAGGCCGGTCGTCAATAAGCCACCCACTTCCATATTTATGGCACCTTGATAGAAAGCCGACATCGCATGCTGGACTGACATTCGGGTGGCGGCGAGAAAAATTCGACATTTTCCCGTCCACATAGCCGTTTAGAGCAGTGTGGAAGATGAATGTGTGGAGCGGTTACAAAGGGCAAAGCAGTTATAATGGCGTTCAACTCCCATAAACACCCGAAAGCACCATTTCTCATTAAACATGCACCCTTTGCAAAGGCTAACCGCGTCACTTCCAGTAATTTCTGTTCTAGTGATGCAAAATTTCACTATTTAGTTGCTTCATAACGGATCCATAGCAGATTGTTGGAATATGTAGGGCCCAAAATAAGGCATACCTGCCAAATCTGCAGATCATATACAGTTCTTCTTTTGATTTCGTGCTAGAAGTTCCTTGCGGGCCCAGATTCATGATTGAGTTTACCCATGGTAAATATTTTAACGTACCCAAAGTCACCTTTTACCTAGCACCTATTAACATGTTAGCCAAACGTGACGTTGACTACATGTATTCGCCTGCTACCATTGGATTAATATATCTATGGTTTAAGATTACCCATCCTTCCAATGATGCTTCCGGGCGCTGACGTTATCATAGTCCTTATGCATAGTCGGTGGAAAGTTTTCGCAGAGCCTGTGGCGCGTACGCGGCGCGTCCCGCTTGTAACAGCGGTCCGGCGTCCTCGATCATCTGGTCGAGGGCGCCGTGTGTCAGAATTAGGCTCAGGTAAGCATTTTTAGCGACTGCTTGGGAAAAGCAGCTCTATACCGAGCCAAAAACAAATAAAAAACATGAAGAAACATGAACAATAACTATTATTTTAGGCATTTGTTTTTTTTTTATTTCAGGCAATAATATTTTAGGCACGCATGAGTAACGCGCGTAGGCGTCGCGCACGCGCCGCAGGCTTTGCGCGCTCGAAAACTTTCTACCGATTGCGCACAAGGAATATACTGGGACAAGGCCTAACTAGTAGCACTTCTCGCGGTTCATGCTCTTGAAATTTTCTTTTTCGTCAACCTTTTAAAGGAAAAGGGACTTAAAGATTAAGTGGGACAAGCTTAATTACGTACATATAAAACTGAGCGCATTGGCCAGTCCTTATAAATTTCAGCAAACCTGAAGAGTCGTGATGACGGGCACTGTATGCAATCCCGGGTGTTTTCTGCAACAGCGGATACAATACATCATTTTAGTGACACCTTTGTGCCACTTGAGCTTTCCTTTTCTCAGCTGCATCCTTGAGAAAAACCGACGCCTCTCTCCAGAAAGGTCACCTCTGGCCGGAATTATGTGCTGATTTTGAATTTGTAGGGAAATTTAGGTAGAGACTTAACATTGATCACGACAATCTCAACTAACCAGCACTTAGTACTACAAGCCGTGCATCACCTTTAGAGCATATCAAGATCTCCCTGGCGAAAAGAAGATCTCTGCTAGAATGATAGATTGAGATGTTGAATCTCAAATTCAGTTCAAATCCTTTCTAAGAAGGCATGCCACATCTAAAAAAGAATAAAGGGACTATTTGGGGTTTATCGGAGAGAAAGGTCTCCTATAATCGTAACAGGGCTTTTCCTCTACCTAGCCTTTCTGTTGTTCCTGAATTGTTGAGAGGTTTTTAATTTTTTCGATGATTCCTTTCCGACCAAGAGAAACTCGTAGGGGTTCAGATGTTCGGAAGGTAGTTCAGAAGACTCCTCTCCTACACATATCCATGGATGAAGGCCTTCTAAGACCTACATGTCTCAGTCCTAAGTTTCTCAACATGCTTAAAGCCGTCGTGGACAAGGCAGAGCAGGACGTAAAAACAGTGCATAAGCTGTGTTAAAAGGAAAAACGATCAATCCGATTATGTTCTACGAAGAGATCAGAGTAGCTTCGGATAAATTTGCTCCTGTAGTTTGTGGTCGTTTTCTTAGAAAAAAAACAAAAAAAAAAAGGAAAATTCTCATGCCAAGTGTTTTTTTTTCATTCGGGAAGAAGGAATCCAGCCTATGCAACGGATTCCGTCATCCCTCTCCGGGAAACTCCTCGTGAGGTGAGGAAACTCTTCATGAGGTGCTTGGATCAATTACTCAGTCATTTTTATTAATTGAGCTCTAAACATGACAAGGAGTCAGCTGATGGCTAATGCATTTTCTAGTGCATCGTGGCCAGCATGATTTGGTGGAAACAAGGAAACCGGCTTTTCTTCGAGAACTCCTGTTTTCTGCTTCTTTCTTTCATGCTGTTCTATTGATTTTTTGTCTCCTTTCATTATAATTTACTACTCGTGTAGCAGAGGAGTCGAGAAGCCCCTCAAAGTTATGGTTGGACAAGATGTTATGCACTTCCAGTTACTGGATAGCATCGGCTCCAGTTAATTAGTTCGTGCTTCCTCCTCGTTAGTATTAGTATTCTTAGTTGGAATCCAAGAGAAAGTTAACCATAAATTAATTCTCGCATTCAAAACGTAGAATTCATAGCTTCTGGATAACGATTCAACGTGCTATTAATCGGCCATGTTTGGGTGAAATTGGTGGCGGATTAGACTATCCCGGAAATTCCTGGAGGTGTCCTGATTGCCGATTCGTGCACCTACTGGCGTATAATTTCTGGCAGAGACCCGTCAGAAACATCTCAAATCTGCCTGTCTGGAATATAGGAGAGGCCTCTTGTGTTACAAATGTGGAGAAGCTCTTTGAGAAGAGAAAGGTGCTTCTTCCGTGCTTCATTAGTAATACAGCGGATGGGTATTTTTAAGGACCAGAGCTAAGCTCTGGCTCAAGGCTATACGAAAAAAATATATATAGCCCGGTATATAAAAATTATAACAGTTTGGAGCCCTTATTGCTCTAACGGCAACCTTTTTGAAGAGTTAAGGATTCATATCCACCATTTACAGGACAACCCCTTATGCGAGCCATCAAGTGTCTGAAGGAAAATTTGAGTACCAGTATCAGCCCGATGCGCCTCGAACAGGGCGTTCACTGCTTAGAATCATTGGAGCGCTCTCCTTCCAAACTTTCCCGGAGAGAAAAATATGTTGGCGAACAATCGCAGTTGCCACTCAGCAAAATATATGTCAAAGTATGGATGTTTTATCGAAGACCGGGAACACAAACAGGGCTTTCCCAGTGTTGACTGGCGGCGTTTCCAGGATGATTGTTTAAAACTGCAAGTGAAGCCGAGTTTTCTTCGAAAATGTCGAGAACGTTAACCCCATGGGTGACAAGGATCTAAATTTTCGTTAATAAGTTTACTCGTTAATTTGATGATAGAGAGCCTTTAATCACAATGGACTGAGGAATGGCTCCTTCATTTCATCCAGGAACATTCATTCACGATGTTTCGCTCCTCTATCTTCCTAATGATCTCTAAATTTTCGCTCAAAATAACAGTCTTAAGTAGTTCTGTCGAGCTTTTCATTCTTATGATGAATTGCACTAGAAAACGCATACATCTTATTTTTGTTTTCACTTCATCTAAGTTATACGTTATGAAAACGCGTAAATTGCCGAAGGATAGCAAAATTCACTAAAGCCTAGACAAAAAAACAAAACTAAACAGTAAGCACCCAAAGCGGGGTGCAGGATGCCTGAGGTATCTGTAAGGAAACGCAGCAACTCCTGAACATTTGGGGAGATTGTAGTATTCGTCCGTCGCGAAGCCTCATATTGATTTTATAAGTATGTAAACGGTTTTCGAGACTTCAGTTCTAGCCACTTTATTAGGCGAGCTTTCGGCGTTATAACGCCATTGTCAAGCCTACAAAAATACAACACATCATACGGATTAGGAGGAGATCGACAGACTGTAGGACAAGAACGCCTCACCCAACGGCCGCGTGCAAGCAAATGAGGGGGTGGTTGGACAGTGACCCCTTACTGTACTTTACTTATTTTCCCAGTGTTGACTGGCCGCGTTTCCAGGATGACTGTTTAAAACTGCAAGTTTAAAACAATTTTCGTCAATAAGTTTACTCGTTAATTTGATGATAGAGAGCCTTTAATCACAATGGACTGAGGAATGGCTCCTTCATTTCATCCAGGAACATTCTTTTACGATGTTTCGCTCCTCTATCTTCCTAATGATAACAATACACACAAGAACGTCCACCAGATTTCGCGGTTACGGTCCTCCACCGCTTTTTAACGAATCCATTAGAAAGAAAGATGATGGAGGCAGTGGAGATAAGAAGAAGATCACCAGAGATCAATAATAAAGAAGAACGCTTGGAAGCACTGAGGTTGATCTCGTAAGGGGTCACTGTCCAACCACCTTCTCATTTGCTTGCACGCGGCCGTTGGGTGAGGCGTTCTTGTCCTACAGTTTGTCGATCTCCTCCTAATCCGTATGATGTGTTGTATTTTTGTAGGCTTGACAATGGCGTTATAACGCCGAAAGCTCGCCTAATAAAGTGGCTAGAACTTAAGTCTCGAAAACCGTTTACATACTTATAAAATTTGGGGAGATATTCAGAGTACATCATTTTCAATAGAATGTCAAATCTATTGTACCTTCCCTGCTAACTATCCTGATTACTTTTCTTTAAAAGCGTGAAATTTCGGAAACATGTAAGTAGAATGTAAGTAGGAAGAATGTCAGCTGATCTCACGCCACGAATCTCACCGCTTTCAGAAGGATTTCTTCTTTCATTAAGAAAAAAAAAAGCTTGATCTCTCATCCTCTTCCTGATTTTGCAGATACCTAGTTTCATTTCATGCTCAACTTCACTCCTCGTTCCCCTTTCGCTCACTTTTTTTCAACTCCTCTAATAAGTATGTATGTAAACCAAAAGTCGGCAAATTCAAAGGCGAAAGATTTATTGTTGCTGAGTCGCTGTCATGTGTTCAGAAACTGCAGCATGAGCTCATTCATGCATCATCACGGCTATACAGGTGCTTTCGAGCTAATTGTTTCATTACAGAGATTCTCAGAAACTGATCGAAGTGTTAAAGTAGTACACAGGAGGGTGAAGCTGTTTATGCCACTTTTTCCTCATAAAGGTAGGACAGGCAGGGTACGTCGACGCACTTCCATAGCCGCAGCCAAAACCAATAGCTCGCACGGAAACCTTTAAATAGGTTGCTTTTACCACAGGTGTATTTCATATTTGCATGTATTTTTACCATTACTGTTTGAATGTTAAGTGAAAACTGTGAAAATCTGCATGAGGAATTAAAACACCGATCACGTGGCATGAATGGATGAGGAAAGGTATTTAGAGATTTAGTGTGACATCCATGTCGAATCATGACTTGTTATGTTCAATAAACGCATTTGAAGAATTCCTCAATTATTTCTTCTTTTTATACTCTCCCTTCATTTCCTTCCTTTATTCTTTATTCATTTCTCTTTATCGCGATAGCACAGAATGTGTCTGGCTTCGTCCGCGAAGAGCTCACCAGATCTGTTCGTGCATCCAATGTACAGAAGGGTCCAGTTTCCTTCGAATTTCTTTGCTTTCTTTCGTAGAATTCTTCTAATTTCCTTCATCCTTCGAGACTTTAGCCTTTCTTTGCTCCTATTGGTCATTGCCTCTCAGCATGTTGTTACTCGTAGCCCTGCCGAACACATACATACGTAGGCATACAACCCACGTGTGCCCAATACGGGTTGGGTTGGTGTCTTCTCCGTTTCGGTCGTTTCGAAGCAAATTATTTATTACTACATGGAATGACCATGTGGGTACAAATATAGAAGTGGTATGTATATGTATGCAACTGTAACACAAACGGCGACAACAATAGTATTGAAATGAAACAACACATTCTACTGAAAACAATCGGGAAGATTGAAGATTTTATGGAACGCTTTGTCACTCTTCTGAATTGTTTTACTTTGACGGGAATGTAATGCTTTTTGCTGAGTTTCAAATATTGAGCTCCTGCGCGACAAAACAAAAAAAGTGTTGTCTTGTGGATGTAATAGCTTTGGAAAATGAGATTTTATTCGAGTCACCTCTCGTAGTTGACGTGACAAAGTTGAAGAAATTCGTGACTTTTACATTGGTGACGCCAGTTAGTATTTTATGAATCATAACCAGGTCACTGACTTTTCTCCGATTTATAAGTTAGCTAAGATTCAGATGTTTGTTACGGATTGGACTGCGATTGATGTTATCGTACTTGAATCCATTTATTCTTAGGTGGAGTCTCCTTGTGAAATTGTTTCAATTGAGATTACAATAATGCATGTATTTATCAGTAACAGTAAAAGTACCTGCCACTGGTAAATATTCATCTAAAGCTATCTGTAGGACATGAATACTTCCTATATTGTTCATTAAATGAAAGGAAGTCAACTTGAAGCGGATTTCTTGGCGAGCAGGAAGTGCATCCTAATTTATAGCTTCGATATCCGACACTCTGTGCTGCGAATACATAGTTCGAAGTTCCTCCGTTTTTGCTTCGGCGGCTATTCATATGGGCCTATAACATAAGAGGTGGAGGGCGTGGGGTGGGCAGAGAAGCAGTTTTGTACACGTAGATATCTTTATTCATTGAGCTCGCTTATAAACCCCCCCCCCCCATACCTTACGTCCCACTTCATTTCCCTTTCTCCGCCTTACTCGATTCACCCCGAAAAATGGAAAATTACGCCTTACGGAGGTTTTTCAATAATACGTACAGGCCAAATATCATAATATCTCTAATTATCTAATTATTGGAGCGCATCTAGTGGAGTGGCAAGAGGCCCAGCCAGAGCTTGCAGCACGGCTTGTGGTTCAATCTCGATTGCTCAAAACAAGCCTTCTACATATTCTTGCTTAACAGGTACTGCTTAAAGCGATAAGTGGGTGACTTCCACACTTTACAGGTCATTCTATCGGACACACACACAATGGAAAGAGCCCACAATTTTGAGTGGGAATCGAATGAATAGCTTAGCCCGGAAAGATACTGATCATCCCTGAACACTTTATCCTTCAACGCCTTTCAAGCTCTTTTGATGGATCGCTTGAGCTGTGGACCTTGAAAAAAAGTTGCTGGATCATTTCCTCGGAAGATTATTATATCCTTTGAATAGTCAGCTGTCCATAATCCTCTCCATGTAAGCTGCCAACTTTTTGGCCGCTTTTCCTTGGAATTTTTCGCAGCGTCACTGCTCTTTTTTGCTTCATAATTGGCAATAAATTTCGCTGCTACGCTCAGTCATGGATAATAAGTAGTATGGATTACTGCCAACTTCCAACAGCAACCGATGCTTAGCGGTAGACGTCGTGAGTCAACTTTATTACAGTGCATTTCATAAATATGTAGGCGCCCCAATTTATGAAAATTCGCTACATTCCGCCTACTTTCGGAACCTGAGGCTCACTCCATTGGATCTGCTCCACCAGAAAACCCCTTTCCCGGGAATTTCACAACATTGTCCTGAAGCCTTTATTACCGTGCCAATTGGGGTTTAGTTTATACTTAAAATAAAAGCGAACAATGTAGCAAAAGGGAGCCTTCTCTTCCGTGAATACTGTAGTTGGTTCCTAAATTGTAAAGTAGATTAACAGAGTTATCCCATTTCTTTTGCCCTGAGAATAATCGGCTGCTGGCTGTAGTATAATCGGTCCTTTTCCGAGCGTGTCGCCTTTTCTATGGGATTTTTTGCTGAACCACTATCGGATTACGACGGCGCCACTGAAACGGAAGAAGGGAACAGTTTGCTCGTGACTCGTTGACGCGTCTACGGTACGGATGCTTTATTTTTGGTGGTGTAGGAGATGTTGTTGATCAGGGAAGTGCTACGAGCAGTGCTGACCTTCTCCACGCTCATGGCGAGTTCGGTGGTCGTAACCGCCACCGACACCGCCAGCCTCGACGCGACCACCACGGCGGCGTGTTGGTGGCCGTCGGGCCCGGCCCGCGGGCGGCTTCTGGGGGAGACTGGTGGGGGCTGAGGAGTGTGTGGAGAGATCAGAGGCAAGCGAGCGAACAAGCTGGCCGGCCGGCCAGCCAGCCAGCCAGCAAGCAGGCGATGTGGTGGGGCGGCGCGGTGTCCGGCGATCGATTGCCGCCGTCGGCCACCGCCGTCGGAGGCCTGGCTGGGGGGCCTCTCTCTCTCGCCTCCTCGATGTGGCTGGCGTCGGGGCTGACTGGACTGCTGCTGCTGCTGCTGCTGCCACCGACGCTGCGCTCGCGCTTGTCCGGCCGTAGTCGAGCCGGGAAAATCCTGTGTCAAGGAGGTTTTCCAGGATCAACCCTCCTCAACGCCACCTTCCATCCATTCCCCTCACTCCTTCACAAGCCTTACCCTCTCTCTCCCATAATCTCACCAATTCCTCCACTTCCTCTCACTCCGCTCATTTTCCACAAAAAATTCACCACATCCAAAAACACCCTCTCCATCGCCACCAATCCTGCAACCAAACTTCCTGAGATCAACTGAAGCGTGAAGTTCATCCAGTAGCGGTGGGTGTCAGGCGGCTCCACACCCTAGGCAGCTACTGCTCTGCTGCGAATTCCATAAAATTGGCACACCCACGCAGTGACTATTTTTTATCCGCAAAATTGCGTGATATCAATAGTGTGAATGAGTGTGTGTGTGTGTGCGAGCGCGCGGTTGGTTGCTGTTATTTAATGTCATTCCGTTGCAGTTGTCACCAATCGACAGCTCAAACAAATTTGCATGCAATTTGTTGCGGACTAACTATGCCCATGCATACTTTGATCATGTAATTTTTGCAGAAAAAAATCCTTAAATTATGACTGTTTCTTAAGAAACTCCCCTGTATTGCGGTGCCGCAAAAAATTTCTGAGCTGTATGTTTTACCTTAATTTTCCCGTTTCACCTCTGAATTAAGTACAGTACAGCGACCACTCACGGCGACATTCGAATGTTCGAATATTCGAATATCTGATCGTGCGAATATTCGTCTATTCGAATGACTTTTATCTCGGAGGTCCTGCCAGTTCACTGCTAGGTGCGTTGTGCACTGTATGCTTGGTGATTTTTTTTCTTTAACAAAATGACGTCATTCAAGCTGCCCCACATCAGCTGATGCTAACGTAATAAGGCTAAAGCTGTACCTAAGGACACGGGCAAGCAGTCCTGGGATCTCGAATGCATAGCAGGAATGAACATCACATGTCAGAACATCATTTCTGCTGTGAAGACACCGTTGCTTCTGACAGCTAGCCTGTGACAACTCGTCCGGAGATGCCTATCTTTCCGCTGTCCATCAATATGAGACAGTTGAGGAAATGTAGCGCCAGTACATCAACTTCGGGTAATTCAGCCCTAGTAGCGCTACCCTCATATCGCACTGAATCTTCATGGATTCTCTCAATTCCGGAAAGTCGACCGTTATCGATCGAATCTGATTGTGTTGCCAGTGCTGTTAGCTTATCTCGCCCGGGACTGCGTCTCGCGACAACTGCCACGCTGCGTTCTGCTTTGATCGGCTGGCGCTGACACCGCGTGCTCAGAAGGGCGAAGAAATGACGACGCTGGATAGGTCGTTAGGGGAGCTGGCGCTGAATTTGAGGGCATCCTTGCTGAGCAGAGATTTAGGGACCACTCTAATTTTTGCACCTTTCCCAGTTTTTTAGGATCACCTCTATGCAATTTTTGCCTTTTTTTTCATGGAAGTAGCGTAAATGCTTTCTTTCCATGAAAGATCGCTCAAACTCGATTTATTCGCCCTTTTTCCTCGTATGTCTTGGCTGATTCAACTTCATTTCCACCCGTCTTTCACAAGTCCTTTTACCAGAAAGTGAGGTTAGACATGGCTGAGAATTCCAGGAAATTGTCCGGGACCCAAAGAAGTGTTATAAGAACCGTACTTCACTAACTAAAAAGCTGAAAACAAAGAATTCAGGGTCAACATAGTAACTTTAGCATGAATGCTGTTGCATTTAGTAAAAAAGGTTTGAAATGATCTGCAGAATGCACGTAATGGTAGATCAAATTATTCCAGAAAATTCTTTCCCGCTCAATGCTGGAAGTTGCTCAAAAATTAAGAAGAAATCAATAAGAAAATACCTTCGATATGCAGTTCCTTGTACATCTATGTCTGTTTCGTGCTGAATTTCCTTCTAGAATGCCCCATCTTTCGCTGGTGGTAGTGATCATGGCTTTTCCATCTTCTGGAAATTTTCCTGGAAGAATTTTCCCATTTCATTGAGTTCCTTTTCTTGAGATCTAATTTTTTATTCGCTTACAATGTGAGTTTACTTTTCCTCTAGAACTTGTCCTGCCCACTTGCTTGGTCAGAAACTTACTGCATAGTTGCCAGAAAATCCCTTCGACATTGTAACGCGTAGTTATTTTCTTCCTTTTTATTTTTATTTTTGATGTCTCCTCCCGACCTTGCTTACTTCTTTGGGATTCCTCAAGTATTGAAGCTCCTTCACGATTTTTTTAATCAGAAAACTGCATAGGAAAAAGAATGTGCGTTGTTGGTAAGATCTGATAAGGGAAATCCTACAGCTCTGATTTGTCATTTTCATCTTCCCTGGACCTTTTAATTTCCACTCAGGGTTTCCTATGCATTTCCAGGGTTTCCGCGAGGAATTTCAGCCATTCCCTATACATAGTTGACGCCGAATCCCCGCGCCGCGCCAAAATTCCCACAAAATGCCGGAAAGATTCGGGATGTATAGTGTGTAGGATGGCGTTTTACACAACAGTTCCCCACAGCACAGCGCCGATGGCCAGCCATCCGGGGCTCGAGCGGCCGCGGCGGCGATAGGGGAACACAGTGGGACTCTAGCTAGCATTTTGATCGCTTCCGAACGGGCTAATCGATTTATCGATTGAATCCTATCATTTTTACTGGCGCAATTTGAGCTGTGCTGAAATCTCTGCCGCAGCTCCAGGTTGTTCAGATTTCCGCAGCGAGTCTGCAAGAGCTGCACGGTCATCACAACGCCGCAACTCTTGTTGATTTCCTGTCTTGCTAGTGATATCCATAATTGTGTATTAATGCATGTGTCAGAGCGACCACGGGGCTCCTGGCGATCGATACGTCCTCCCATACGGGAGCTCCAGCCAGCTCTGGCCTACTCATTTTATTAATTGACCATGCATTCTTATATCCCCCAACGATCTCGAGGAAAGTTTCTCTGCATGTATGTGCTATCTCGCGTTGATGTTCTATTTCCGTGGTGTTTGGTCGAGTGTTTGTTCCTGTAACATGGAATCAATAGCGAGTTACAACATGTTGTCGGCAGGACGCAGGTGTTTTGCCGGAAATTTGCAGCTCTAGAGGTATTATGCTGGGAGCGAGAGGGAATAAATTTTTGCGGTAGGGAAAGGATGGAGTTTGGCAACTGTCGTTGAAAGGGAAAGTGGAAATTTCCCTGCTATATTGACCCAAATTCACGGAAAATATGATTTTTTGTACCTAAAAAGACGAAAATCTGTACGAAATTCTATTCTGCTTCATTTTATTTCAACTAATTTTTTCTTAGCTCTGTCTGGATAAAGCTCATTTGCTGGAGGATAGGCAATAGGAGTAGTGTAGCTATAGCTACACAAAAGAGAGACTTGATGTTTTATTATTTGTTTATTTATTTAATACACTATGTAGAATGATGTGTCACTATCGCTGCTAAAATTACCAGTAATTGATTCGCCATAAATCATAATTTAAAAAAATTATCGTGAGAAAGGGTAATCTTTGCTTCACCATCCACCAACTGCTGTTCACCGAATGTGGTAACGCTTAATCCAGTAACATTCCAGGTTATGCATATCCCTGTTTTTATCTTTTCTAAAAATTTCAGCGTACCAATCCTGGCATTACTTTTTTTAATTTTGCTGCGCTTCATTTTGTCCATGAAGAAGCAAAAAACCAAGCGACAAATTGAAGAAAAAACCACACAGGTCAATTTCACCACTAAATTTTACCAACACCTTCTCCCATTTTTCCTCTTGCTAAACATTCGGAAAATTTCTCGCCAGTAAATTCTCTAGCTTTTTATGTTACCAACAGACTTATCGCTCATTCATCCGGAAAATGTTTTTCCAAGCAAAATTTCAACCCCTAAATCACATTCCCAGGATCATTCTCGCCCCAAATGTATCGCCACTGGACTTGGATAAGGCTTTTTAACGCCACTGAGCAGGATACTATCTTATTAATGTACCTGCATTATTATAACTGGGGGTGAGATATGCTTATGTACACCACCGATGTGTACTTTCGTGCTGGGACCCAATCGCTGCCCAATTGCGACGCCGCAACTGCTGTTGGGCAGCGGCAGGACGTTTTTCAGTATGTGCATGAGCAATCAATCTGTCCATGTTTGCAAAAGATCATATATTTTAGGGAAAAACATAAATAATTCAAAAATACTCGGTTGCTAGCCAGTTTTGGATCGAGTTTCCAAGCAAGGTATGATAAATTAGGCTCGCTTTGTCTAATTTATAGGTTGTCACTATCAAGGAATTCCGTTAGTAATTCGAGAAAAAAAATTATAAGTTCATTATGGCTTTGATGATGACTCGATCGATCTATTTTTTTCTTTCACATCTCATTTTTCTTCATCACGTATTTTTTACATTTATTGCTGGGCCTTCTCACTATTTATCTAATCGCTTCAATGATCATCCCTCTTCTTCTATGACTGAGGAAGCAGTGCCTGACAACATTCTAAATTCTTACATCATGCCTTGCAAATCTGTTTTGAATAAGCGGATGTGACGCTCTCATTCGTCCTTGGGAATTGCCCAGTTCGACCGGAGAAATTCTGCGTGAATGCAACGATTCTCTTACTCATTTGCTTATTTCAAGGTTAAACGACTTTTCCTTTCTTTTTTTTTTGAAAATTTTTAGGGTTGAAGTTCTATCCTTGCAGTTATGTCTCCACTATGAAAATGTCCTTGCTACATAAGGGTTGTTTTCGACTTTTCTTTGTATTTGCCCAATAATTACATTTTGTCGCCATGTCTTACATTGGCATGGAACACGATTATCGGACAACATCGCCAGCATTATTGTGACTTTCTCACTTCGGGACACTGTTTGGTGTTCAGTAAGTAGGAATAAAGAAATAGGCTTCAAAAGATTATGGCTAACGGGCACGAAAATAGGTTTTCTACTGTTCAAAAATCGCGGTCATTCCAAGCACTGGCTGCAGATGCAGAACTAGTGCTTTACTCAACGCTTAATCATGAGAACTCAGCGAGGATGTAGAGCGTTATACCTGGGAAGGGCGGTGCGGCTTAGCTCTACGAATGGTCATTCCACCTATTTAGCCAATCATAGAACCCGTCCGCGCCGCCTTCTCTAGGTTTAACGCCCTACACCCTTTGTTCAGAAGGAAAGCGTGTTAAGACACATCAAAAGCTACTTTTTTGGCTGGTGAGAGAAGGGAAGCAGGAGAAGGGGGTGTGAGAGTCGTTGCACCTAGAACGAGCGCTGCGGCCCAGCTCTGTGATTGGCTTGTTGGACCAGCTGGCTAATCACAGAACTCGGCCAGACCGTTTTGCGTGGGTACACTGCTCCATTTTCAGAATCTCAAGGTGGCACCACAAGGGAACACCTTGCAAGGCGTAAACCTCTCATCTTTCTGGACATTGGACTAGTAGTGGGTCAGGTTATGGCGAAGCAGTGATTTTTAGGTGCCAGACCTTTGGACGGGGTTTCCGTCCCGGGCTGGGATTCCTGAAGGCGTAGCCAGGCAATACAAGGCTAGCAAACCATTTTTGAAAGCCTACGTCTCCTAACATGGCTTTGTCTATAAGATAACCGGTCATATTAACCATCGTTTGTTTGTATGCTTAGCGTTTCGTGAATCCTAGCCCCGTATACTAGACCTTCAACGGCCATTGTACCCTTTCTCTGTTCCGAAATACCAGTGATTCCTTTGCTGGATATCTTGCTTCTTTAACAGGATTCATGGACATTATCGATCCCAAGTTAACAAGAATGGTGAACACAGAAATTTCCTCAGTGAGGATGGGGTGGGGAGACGCCCCACTAAAAAGGGGCGCGGTCACAAGTCTGTTTCAAATTTAGATCGTTCAAAATGATAGATTGTTAGGTTGTTGATTGATTTGACCAATTAAATTTTTGGTTGTTTAAACATGTAAAAAAAATTTAAATTAGATGAGGGACTAAAATGAGGCAGTGCGNCGCAAATCCCACGAATCTCGCGAATCCCGCGAAAATTTTCACATTCTACCGACGCGACTGTATGTATAAACATAGAGGAAAGATTTCAAAGCTCGATCAGTTGTTCGTATTCTGAGGCCCTTCATATCTTTGGGGTTAAAATGAGAGAGCGTAATAATGTTGGCTATTGACTGTGGTGATCCGATCACGCCGAAAATGAACACGTCTGCACAATTGATGAGATCCTGATCGTTAAATTAGTGTGTTAAAACAAGACAGAATTTAATGTTGCTAAAATTTGCTTACAAAATAGTTCCCTTCCAGCATGTTGGTAAAGTACAGTGTCGGTCAGTCATTCTTGCATCGCAGAATACCGCAAGTCTGGTCCCGTTGCATCCAAATTTGGAGTGTTCCAACTCCTGAGCGGGGACTGAGACTTTTTCCAGCGGTGGTTTACTCAATTTAGCAGAGTTTGAATTGAGAGAGTTCTAGAAAATATGTGAATTTTTGTCTGAGGAACTCATACGCATTGAAACAGAGGGAGTGCATGTTTCCCAGGGATGTTCATGAATCTCGCCAACGGTTTGAAAGAGCCCGCAGACGCGTAAAAACGGCACTGATGGTGGATCTGCAATGTGTGTGTGAGCGTGTGGCGCGGCGGCGGCGGATGGTGGGAAATCGCAAAATCGCTGCTAGGGGCCGCCGCGTCGGGCTTCGTTGCGCGCTTGATTTATGCTGATAGCGGCGACTTCATCCATTATCGTCGGCGGCTCATCGTTGAGTGCCTGAGACTCGGCTCTGCTCATTCTCCCCCTCCATATCCACTTCGACACACACACGCACACACACGCACGCATATCTCGCGGATAGAAGCCACACACAGACACACACACACACCGCATGAGGTTCAGCAGGCCCTCGGCAGCCTCACGTCCATCCGCTCTGCTGGGCCGCGTCGTCAGCACACTGAATGCCCGCGCCGCCACATAACGACCGCCTCCTCCGCGCGGGCGGCGGCGGCGGTGGCGGTGTGTTTTGGATTATTTATTCGTCTTGAATACCAGATGACTCGCCTCTCACTGGGTACTCGTCCCATTCGGCTGATCCTTTTGTTAGACGCACTTCACATGCTTTGAAGGGTTGCTTCGGTTCATGTTTCCAACCCACAATTCCTCTGATTCAGCTGCGTTGCTTGGTGTGACGTAGCTTTTATTTACGCGGTTTTTAATTGCAGTTATGCTGTCAACTTTTGATATTAAATCTACCGCTGCAGTGTGTGTTGCAGTTTGTCAGCTGCAATTTTCTAGAAAATATTCTTACTTGTAAGAAGATATCAGCTCAGAAAAGCACTCACCGAGCAGACCGACCGCTCACTTACAGCTTCCGGAATATTAGAATTATTCTTTATTCCTTACTGAACATCTATATCGAAATTGAACGATTCCCATCGATCTGCATTTGCGTAAAGTTTAGCAGTAGGCGTTCTACCTGCAGTCGTCGATCTCGAGCTTCATGTTGCGTGCTTCCTTCTTCTTTTGCACTTGGAGATAAAGGTGAACTGCCGAATATGCGGGCGTACGACCCGCGCGATCGGAGGACGTGTTGGGTCGGAGTCTTCTCTCCACACGGGTAGCACCACGTTGAAGCTGGTGGAGGCATGGTCGACCGCTCAGCTTGGCAGCGTAACAAAGACTGATTAGAATTATTGATTACCTTAAAAATTCCCAGGCTTACCATGTTCATACATGTTCTGACATGTTACTATTTTAGGTAACAATTGTATTGACTTGTCAGTTCACCAGTTAAAATGTTCGCAACGTGTCAATTGACAAGGAGGAACGTGTAGGACAGGTCAGTACATCGACCAATGTCAGGTGCTCCCCACCAACTCCCTTTTCTCCAATTGCCATTGGTGGCAGCGGTGCCATTGCCCAGTTCTACTGCCGTTGCTCTTATTCTGCTGCCGTTGCTTTGTTCTACTGCCGTTGCATTTTCTAACTGAGAATAAAATTGAGGAAATAGTGACGGCATGAGAGGCGCAGACAGGCAGAGACACTCTTTTGGGGATGCTGCGTTTTTATTACATAGTTACTATAAGCCAATTGTGTAAAGATTAATCCTTGTGTCTGCCTTAGTTTCATGTACATTGTCTCATACAAACATCTCCGATATTTTATGTGTATCCTTCGAAGAATTCACCCTTCTAGCCGTAATAAGAGCAGACGAACGAGGATTCCGCTTCCCAGGCTTCATATGGATCGCTTCGAACAGGAAAAATTTTATTTAATCCTGCTTACTGGTATAAGTTTGGGTCCTGCAACGATTTCACCTCTCTGTGTGGTCTATTGTAGCAGCAATAAATCTCAAAAATGCGCTCGACATATCTGTGAGCATTTTTGGTACGGTAATCCATAACTATGTGTCGTGAAATGAAATATGTATGTATCTGCATTGCATTTCATGCATTGCCGCGAACTTTTTTCTTCCTGGTGTCTGTCCAGCACCAACTGAATATAGTGTTAATGGTGGATAATTTCCGTTGACTGAGACGTTTTCCATGAGTCTTAATAGCGTCTGCAATTGCAATTCTTCCTCTGAGTCACGTATCAATGACTTTTCACACATATCATGACTTTGTTGATTGGAGCTGTAGGATCCTTTTCCCAGGGACTTTTGGTGGATGTGTGCTCAGAACCAGATGTCTGAGGGCGGCACTACGCCAACGCTTCAAAGGCCAGCAGTTCTTGGGGGCATCTGTATCGGCAGGCCTTTATGGATTTAGAAGGAATGGAAAAAATCAAAATAATGTCAGACAGCTTTTCTTCGTACTAGTGAATTCCTTTCGGAAATGTGGGCTATTTCACTCAAATTACTAGTTAGCAACACCTGCTTCCATTAACTATCATGGTATCGATCATATAATATTTATGGAACCTGCTAGCGACAGCGAGAGGGGGAGGACAACTCATCCGTTCAGCTCAGAAGAAGTCCAACGATCACACGTAACGATAGATTCCAGATTATCCATAGTCTCTGGTCTGGTTAAGCTTTTGCTAATTTCGCCTGCAGATTACATTCCTGGCTTTCCTGGAGGGGACGAGCTCTTACAGGTGCCCAGATACTGCTCTCGAAATTCAATTTGCTTCCAAAACGTTGGATCATCACGGCTAAATTTATTAATTCAATCAGGGTGTGAAATGATTGAACCTAGTTAAGTTTCTTGAATCCCATTAAGCATCAGCTGAATTTTCTCCGGGAAGTTTCTCACCTGTTGCTCAATTTTTAATCGCAATATTTACGATGAAACGACTTGTTATTTAATAAATAAATGAATATTCAGTAACAATTCGACCCGGAAAAAGCCTGTAACTTGACCTAAAACTCGAGGTCTAATATAATAGTATAATCGTTATAAGGTTATATGAAAGATTAATCAGGGCTTGGCTGCATCATTGAGGTTACCGTGGGTGGACTTGTTGACGTTTGTGCTAGCGAGGGGTAAGCTTATGTGGTTCAATATATTTACCCTGGGTAATCTCGATAATGCAAGCGGTCCCAGCGCTCAAAAGCGCTCACTCAGGCTAGCTAACTATAAGGCGAGCATTTTGATTGCCCTCCTTGCTGTTCCGCTACTAGCGCTGGAGGAGAGAGCGCAGAAAATAAAGCAAGGGCGTGGCCTTTGTCTGAATCTACATACGTGTATCCTTGTGGTGATTGGTTGATTACGCCTGGGAGAGCATGCTAGGGCAACGGAAGATACGGACCATTAGAGAAAGTTGCTGCGGGTTGCGTATAGGCGTAACATATCTCTTACAACGTATAAAAACAATTTTCCGCATATTTATAAGTCAGTGGCAGACGCAGAATTCGGGCGGGAAAGAGTAAAAAATATTATTCCTAACAATAAATAATAAAAAATCAATATTTGAAAAATAATAACAAAAATGAACAAATAAAAATAAACTAACGCAAGATTTTTGTGCGCATTGTATAGTAATGTCAAAAATATGGCGACCAATTCCCGGGAGGGGGGGGGG
>JARK01000195.1:16475-39413 GCA_000688135.1 Ancylostoma ceylanicum | reverse complement strand
GGGGGGGGGGGGGGGGGGGTGTGCAGAATCAGCCGCTAAGTGGACACCTAAGAGTATTCTCCATCATTTTGGACGTGAGCCAACATGGCGGAACCCACCTCTTCCAGCTTAGGACTTGGAACACGTCCAATATGCAAGATTCTTAAAATTGACATTACATCATCGCCTTGTCAAACCACAAAGCAACATTCAATTGTTTTTATTTTGACGAGGATAGAAGTAAACTCTTTCGACTTCCTGCTCCCATTCAAATCATTGTGGGATCAGTTTTCAAGAGACCTTTATGTTGTACATATCTCTTGTATTACATAAAAATCGACGGATGAATGGATGTGACGCCACAATCTGCTTCAAATCTCTTATATAATCCTGAAATCCTCAGTGCCAGTCGCGGATTGAAAACTTCCATAGACGTGCTTCCTAATCGTCTTTTCGTCTGCAATTCTCCCTTGCGAAGAATTTCTCTTTTACAAAATCAGTTTGTATGAGAGTGTAGCCAGCTACGTATCTGCCATCCATCCACCGTTTTCACTACATTTGCCATAATTGTCGAAGGTTAAGCGGCGCATTTATTGTAACCTTCGCCTAAAGCTCTGTTTTCTGTTTCCATGGTTTTTTTTCTTCCATTTTCGTAGATTTATGCAGCGAAACTCCCTCCTCCTGTCAAATTTAGTCAACAAAATAAGTTCAAAGTGAGTATCGAGTGTAAACTAACAAGGGAAGTGCAAGAGGCCAGGCTGGCGGATCGGAATGAAACCTATCTGGCTTGCATCCTTGCTTGACAAGGTCCTCCAGCATATATTTCATTTTTGTCCAACGTGCTGAAAAACAGATATGGCCGAGTGGTGAAGGTGCTGAACTGTTAGGCAGAGCGTCGAGGGTTCGGATCACGTCATGTGTATCCGTTTTGCATTTTTGTTTTTTATTCCTCCTTTGTTGTTGAAATTAACTTTGAAGGATTGGTACATAAAACCTATCCTTATTGACAAGATTTTGGGTAGAGGGCAATCACGAATCAGAACCCAGCCGAACACACAGCCACCTGCATTGGGCCATGTTGGAGTGAAAGGTTTCATGTTCTAATCTTTCAAATCTAATATCAACAACGTAGAAGGAATGAGAAAAAACAAAAATGCAAAACGGATACACATCACGGGATCCGAACCCTCGATGCTCTGCCTAACATTTCAGCACCTTCACCACTCGGCGATATCTGTTTTTTAGCACGTTGGGCAAAAATAAAATATATGCTGGAAGACGTTGTCAAGCAAGAATTCAAGCCAGATAGGTTTCATTTCGATCTGCAAGCCTTGCCTCTTGCACTTCCCTTGTAAGAGAAAATGCGCTGATAGTAACCATGCGTCTTTATTTTTGAAGGAAAATTTGTCATAACATCAAGCTTTTTACAGCCAGTTCAACCAGATGTTCATTATGTTTGCTTTTGAAATTGAATTCATATTTTTCATTCAGTTGAATGAGTGAAAATACCATATATCAAGAGTTTATCAAGAGCGATACGTTGCTGACTACGACCTTTCAAAACAGAAAACGGAAAAAACGGAGATTGTTGGATATCTTGCCTTCTTCCAATTATTTTTCACTCCATTCTGGTGATAGTTGCAAGCACAGCTTCCCTTCACATTTCAATGAAACTGCTGCAATAGACAAGTGCATGCTCACAACGATGAGAACTCCGTCTGGATTATGTGCTTGAAATTTGCCAAGTTCGTTGCCATTTAACAAAACAGAGAAATAGAATGTGGGGGTGGGGCAGAGACGCAGAAAACCGGAAAAACGCCCAGAAATGCCTGCAAAAGCACAGGTTTGCATGTTATGGCGTCCAGAATAGGCTGCTCACATGAAATTTCCGGAATGTGCGCGATCGTCGACGTCTTTGAACGTAGAAGATTGCAGGGCATATCTGTTTCTGGAGATGTCTGACGTAATACCCCGA
The DNA here is from genome assembly GCA_000688135.1 of Ancylostoma ceylanicum. NCBI lineage: Eukaryota > Metazoa > Nematoda > Chromadorea > Rhabditida > Ancylostomatidae > Ancylostoma > Ancylostoma ceylanicum. The sequence goes on along the minus strand of JARK01000195.1, from coordinate 37,459 downwards.
AAACACACCCCACAACGCCGCCCCCGCATTTATGCAAATCCACTCGTGTTGCAGGCGGTAATCCATGTTTTTCTGGTGGTGGTGATCCGAGCGCGACTGCTTCCGCTTGTGTTCCCAGTTTTCTCCCTACACAGCACCCGATTTTCTTCGTGTCACTGAAATCCATGCGGTTATCATGGCAACATCTTTTGTGCGCCGCAACGCGACGAGATGACTCTAATCTCAGCTATTTAGAATGTGTACGCAGAATGTGATGATAATCCAGAATCATTTGCGCTCTGCTCGAAATTCCAGCCGTCGCAGCGCTATCCATGACTGATAAGTTGCTGGCACTCTGTAATTATGAAGTGCTAATTTTCCGCATTTCTGCCGGATGCTGGGTCTTGCACAGAGGTATCCTTCAACAGCGCTCCACTGTGTTGGTGGCGATCACATGACGTCCTTTTTGTCTGTTCCTTTCCCCTTTCTCTCATATTTTTACCTCTATAGTAATAAAATCGAATTTAAATAAACAATAATAATAATTTGATAATAGATAATGAGAATTCTCTCCTATATATTAAGTAGAAAAGCAAGAATAAAAATAAATGGAGAAAGTGGAAATAAAAATATGTAAAATAAGAATTGATAAGAATTACCCAAGCCTTGACGAGCACGTAATTTCTAAAAATAAGAGCGGACCTAATATGTATCTTCTTTGTGCTGCTAAAATGTAAATGTAAAAATGTAAATGTAAAATGCCAAGAACATATGTGTACAGTTGAACATTGTCTATGATGGGTTTCTGTAGGGAGTATAGATAAAGAGATATCAGAGAAAAAAAGAAATACTAGAACGGCAGATAATGGGCGCAAACGCCTAAATATTGCCGCTTTTGAAACAAAAAAAAACTATAGGATTGCATTTATTTGTAAAAAAAAAAACTTTCTGGGCACACTTCACTCTCTTTCCTCGAGCCCTTCTCTATCTTCTTCGGTGCCTTCTAACACACACTACACTCTTGCGCTCAGTTGCTCCTAACGAACCAATCATAGCAGAGGCAAACCACGCCCCAACCTAGCCGTCTGCGCTCTCTCTTCCGCCTGCTGCTGCAGGGGAACAAATCCCATAGAATACGCGATCCTCGACCGAACAACTTCAAAAATGTAACAGACAAGCAGAAGCAAAGCCGAATCTACTTCACTACTACTTTGCTATTGTTTACCGTTCAGCAGAAAGTGATTTTTTGTGGTGCAAAAGTCCCAAGTTACAGTACCACCAATAGAGATTTCACGCCTGTTTGTTCGTCCAATCAAATGATGCGCTCCGTTTCACTGTTTCTCGTTGATTAGGTGTTCCTGCACGGGCTCGTGAAGCCACTGCTTGGTAGTTACCCGGAAGTCTTCTCTGCTCCTCTGTGCAGTCCGCGGGGTTTCCATTTTTACTCAAACCACAAGGCCGAATTTTGCACAATTATTTACCTGCAAACATATGCATCATTTGTTATGTATGGTTGTAGGTCTCTTTGACAAGGTTGTTTTCCACGTGAGCAGATATGACCGAAGCATTGCGAATTCAAGTCATAAATTTGTAATGTGCCTGTTTTGAAGTATACTGTCGATTTTGAGAGTCCTGCTTATTGGATGTGAGCCAAAATTAGAGCTTGCAAAGCCAGATATATCTAATTTGCTATGGGTTGGCTCCAGCCAATATCAATTGCAGAAGTAGACGGAGAGATGAGCAAGTGTGGGGCAAATTAGTGGGTTCTGTAGTTTAAAAAATTTGGAGAGAAATATCAGGAACAGAGTTACTGAGAAGCTTCACTCGAAATTTGAATATGTGAAAAAATATTCAGAAGATAGCTCACTCGGTACCATCACTGTAGGAGTTTATGGCTGTGGAGCGCTACAGCTAGAAAGGGTGGTGCGGGCGGAGCGCGTGATTGATCAACTCGTCCAATCGACCAATCGCAGAAATCAGAGGCTCCGCCCCTTCCAGGTATAACGCTCTACACCCGGAATTCAACTCTCATGATTGAGCGTTAAACAGAGCGCAGGTTCTGCAGCCACACCGATGGCACTTCTTTTTTCCATTAAAATCTTGTCGTACAAAAATGTTTTGACCAGCAGGGTATGTATCATCGTGAGGGAAAATGAGGCGTTACCAGGCTGCTGTGATTGACGCATTCAGTCAATCCACCAATCACGGTGGTTAGACACGCCCCATTTTTCCTCACGATGATACACACCCCGACCACCATTATTGACGATACAAATTGTAAAAATGTCCGCATCATCAATAGCTGTTTGATTTGAGGGAAAATTTGTCGGGATCTACTTTCGATCTCCAAAATCTTGCATGTTTACAGCAATCCAACTTTGAAGGTGCGGACCGTCATACCTTGGAAGGGCGATGCAGCCGAGCTCTGCGATTAGTCAATTCGCTCAAATGACCAATCGCTTGTCCCTACCGCACCGCCCTTTCCAGGTGTAACGCACCATAGCCCAATTTTGAAGGTGTTAGGGGTAAATACTTCTGGCCCAGTCTAGGTCCGCATCGTATTCACCATGTTAAGAAATATTCATCATCAAGCGTTTAGTAAACGACTGCTTCTGCACCTGAACCCAATACATGGAATGAACATGGATTTTTGAAATCAACGATACGTGTCATTTTCACCATAGACACCAATTCATTGATTCGCATTGAAATTAAACACTGCTTATGCCAGTGCTGTGATTGCAATTACGACTAGGGCAGCTTCCAATTCGCACGCACTTCGTTGCAAGGCCACCCGCCCGCACATTGGCTGTGCGCTGAAAGCCCACAGAGGCAGAATATCAAATTGCTCGCGAAATAATGGAGATGTCCTGATTTTTTCCCGTCGATCTGAAATTTCATTTCCTGCCGGTTTTATACCTGCCCTACTGATTTGTGCCGCTCCATGGATATAGAGGGTGGTAAGGCAAGCAGGCATGGCTAATAAAAAAATAATCATGAATCGTAAAAACTATAAATATTACAATTATGTTTTATTAAATGTTGAGATAGGAATTAACACAGTAAAAAAAAGTCGGCGGACACCCGTTTGCAGCGCAGGAGTGAGCGAGCGTGCGCGCGTCGCGGTCAGTGACGGAAGCAGTAGGCTGAGATCCTCTTGAATCGGGGCTGCAGCATCCCCAGAAAATTGATGATCTCCGATATTTACAGCGACGCGCCCCCATAGGTTGTCTGTCATTTTTTGCCGACTATATTTGACCTGACTCTGAGTTAACATTGAAGGATTTGGGGCGACATCCACCACCACTGGCTCCGCCTCGCAACCGCGTCGCAGCCACGCAGCACCACTGTCCTGACACTTTTGTGCTGTGATTCTAACACGCTATAACACGTGAGGCGTCTATCCTGACGGGTTCATGAGTGTTACGGTCTGCAAGAACACAAATGTTTCATGTCAGTACGTGTCAGAACAAGCATTATCGTGAGAAACCACGGCAGTGATAGTGCGTCGAGTAAGACGTCTGTTCTGTAGCCACACCCAACACGTCGCAGGTCCACGGCTTTCGAAATTGATTGCTCGGCTCTCGGACGTTAATGCAATTCGCAAACCTGTCCATCCTGTGTTGCAAATTTTGTTTTCTGTTTTTGGTTGTGTGTTCACGCGAATGCCAAAACACACATATTTCTCCCCACTACCTTGACTCGTTTTAATCCTACAATCGTTGTGTTTTCGTGTCCTCCGCTCGCAATTCAGAGTTCTGCGGAAAACCAGCAGTCGTCACACGACTTGGCCCGATGCCAGAATGTTCGATGTTCGCATTCAAAACTGGTTCCCTAATTCCATCGTCTCATCCTGATACCAATCACCCCGGAAAAAATTCCTCATCCAATTTGATTGTGTACCATGGGGTCAGATAATCCGGGAGCATAGTGCAGTGATCATTGAATGAATTGCTTATGAAGTGAACTCGTCCCCGATAGATATCGTCATTCAGCATGCATGACCGCACAATATCAAATGTGCAAATGCACTAAAAGTCTTCACTTTTGAACTCCGCTATCTATTATATCGTTATTCAGGAAACTGGCCATTGCACATGACATCACGTCAGTGGACAAAGAGGCAAAAGCTACTCGCTCAAGATCGATACGAAATTCGCGCTGCACAATGGTGTTTTTAGGCGTTAGCAGTCGACTTATGTAAGCATCTTCATCGCTCGGCAGTCTCTTTGCCTGCTTGTCAAACAACAGATGCGCTGGTTTTTTCCACATCTGAAGTTTAGCCCATAGATCAGTTCAAAAGGGAGAATATGTTTATATAGTCACGTACTGTTCTCTAAGAACTGTGATACCGCACTGCGACGAGGTTTTTAACAATAGCGAGCGCCAGTGGACGTTTACCCTTGTGTTGAGTTCTTTGGGTTGTGGTACTCTATGTATGTATAGGGAGGGCTCACGAATTCCGCTTAGGACGGTGCTGTGAAATACCACTCACCACTCGCTGTTCCCTTTATGAGGCAATTTATACTTTCCATACGCACGCATCCATTAGCGAAAGATTTTCTATGAAGACTGGTCAACGCGGCATGAAATACTCAATGAAAAGAGCGCGCGACCACCGCGACACCGCAAACGCGTCCGTCTGAGTTGCGACTGCAACGCGACTGGCCGTATTCGTCATCATATAGTCGCACGCATGTCGTATAACTTGCATCTACTCAGCTCATTAGGTCTACTGCATTCAACTTAGGAAGCGTAATAAATAGATAGATAGAAATGTCTTTATGATCTTAGTCCTTTAACCCTTGTGGTGAATGCCCCAGTGGGCGTCTCGTTTTCTTCAAAGATTTTAGAAATGACAAAAATTGCTATGGCTGATGTCCACGTACTTCACCATTGAGCAACAAGGGACAATCCTTTTTTTATTGCAACTCTCATTATAACGGCCATTTGAAGCTAATGTACAGTCCTTCTCAAAAAGATAGACGGATTGCGCGTAGGTTTTAGCGTCGCGGCTGCAGAATCGTGGCGGGACCCACTCGACCCTCTCACGTAGAGCATGCTCTCTCCGTCGTTCAGGTTCAGCCGCGATGGTGCAGTCGCGCAATCAGTCTATCTTTTTGAGAAAGACTGTACTTTATTGTGAGAAAAAAGTAACCATGGCTGTGACTATTTCTCGTTTTTTTTTCTGGCTATGAAGGACATCACCTTTTATATTATAATTTGAATGTAATTGATTGTACAATAAATAAGAACGTGACACATTTGGCCCAACAAGGCGCCTGGCTGTCACCCAGCATGTCATAGACTTAATGAATTTATAGTGTCGTAGCACCAGTCGCCTGGCAACGTGCCCAATATCCGAGCCTTTCTTCAAATTCTCATGTTTTTCGTTATTCACAAGTGCTCTTGAAGAGTAGATCTCTGCAACTTAACCATTCATCATGCTGGACGTGAACGTTCCTTCCGCACTTTAGTGATACAGGGTTCATCATTAGCCTGGACCCAGTCGCTGGTGCTGCACCACTAGTGGTAATGATCTAGCGCATACAGAAGTCCCACTGATATCACCGTAGTTATTCCCGATTAATACCGCACCTTGTCCAAAACCAGCCACGCCGCTTGTGCTGTGGTGCGTGTCGCCGGGTCCCGATCACTGCTGTCACCTGTATTCGGCTTCCTATATTTAGGCTTATCTCAGGCTCAGTGCCCAAAATTGTCTGACCTCTTGCTATTACGAGGAGAAGAAAGTAACGAGAACACGTACGACAGATGGGACGGGTTGATAAAACATTACTGCCGAGTTCTGAACAAGTTTATTTTCCACCAGCATCAGTCGCAGCATCGCTACCACTGGGAACGACTGTGACACCGCGTTGCAGACGCTTGCTGAGGCTGTAATGGGGCGGCTGTCCATGGTGGTACTAACTTGTTAAGGACTACAAATGATTTATTTGTCATTAATCCCACGCTTGGAAAAAAAAACAGCTCATCCCACGCCCAAATAATAATGAAAACATTTTGTTAATGTTAACAGTTTTCGTTATTTTTATTGTTGTACAGACATACAATGGAAAACGTTGGCGTTTTGCACTTCCATGTCAATTAATTTCGTATTCGCAATATTTAGTCCCGAAATCCATGTCGGTGATGATCCATTCACGTTGTGCAACGAAAATTTTGGCTCATTTCACCTTCCTGGGAAAGTTCTGCTACATCAACAGCTAAAGCTTGTTTCAAAAACTATGAAAGTTAAATATCTATGCGTACTGCCTGTTTTCATCATCACCTTCTCGTATCACTGCATACTTTTCTGTTTTTTCTGATGTTTCCAAGACTATCTTCCATGCTAAAAGTAACTACGTTATGCTCTACAGAACCCCTTGTGCACCTTTTCCCAGACTTTTCATTCCTTTTATCCCTTTACAGTCTTTGTCGAAAAGATAGACGGACTGCGCGTGCGGTTTCTCAGCGTTGCGACTGCAGAATCGCGGCGGGACCTACTCGACCCTCTCACTTGGAGCATGCTCTCTCCGCATTCCTCGTTCATGCCCGCCGCGATGGTGCAGTCACGCAATGGGTCTTTTTTTTTTTCGACAAGGACTGTACATTTCGTACCTTTTTGTTCGAATACATACTCGATCTGAAACGATGCATAGTAGCACGTTCCCTAGATCGATATTACGTGCAGTAGAGCAAAATTGCAATCGTCCGCCATTTTTCGTGGAACGAAGTTATGGGACATAGGCGCAAAAAGGCTGAATTCTTAGATTCTCCATGGTGCACATCTCGTGGAAGATGAAACGTTCGTGTCCTGTTACCTACCCGAAATGTGCTGTAAATGTGACGACTGCCGGTCGTCATTCAGTTCTTCTGATGTAGCACCAGTTGGGGTTCTCGAGTCCGAGTGCAAATGTCAATAATAAAAGGCGCCAGTACACCATAAATGTCAAACAAATCCAAAAGATCTGCTCACTCACTTAAATCACGGATCCAGCTGCCTTTTCTGTGCTTGCGCTGTGCCCATACGCCAGCTTACGGGAGGATTGGTCACATACAAAAGAGCGCCCTTGACATTGACGTGGCAGGACCCACAGCGTTGAGGTAAGTTCATTTGAACGCAAAAAAGGCAGTGCCCCGATTTTGTTGTTTTTTTTTTGCATTATTCCATCGTTAGATTTGACTGCTACATTCGCAAAAACCTCGAAGCTCGATGTAATACCAAGCGCTACAGTTCGGGCGGGTGCTGCCTGTAACAGAAGATTTTTGATGTCCAGATATCCTTGATCAAACGGGAAAGGATTCTGTTCTTTTTTTCTCCTTCGAATTCTGCTGAAATCAGGGAAATTTTCGGCATTATAAGTTCCAGTGACTTGTGGAATCAAATCCAAGGCTACTATTCTGCAAACCCTTATACGAATGACTTTTTTCTGTGAGCTTCCTTTTCCGCTGGGTTTATGAGCGTGTAGACGTCTATACGCCTGTAGCCTGCCCATAACGCCAGGAGATAATGTGTTTTCGCTCTTCCCGATGATGCAAAATCGTACATCGAGCTGGATTCGGTGTCATTATCGAATGCATATTAATATGAGGAACGCTACAGTGGTAGCGATTCATATTGATTAATTTTCTCTTCTTTTGGGACTTTTTCCATGATTAAACGTTTAGCTATTCGTAGTTCGCTCGTTCAGTTCGGCGTTACAGCGCTTAGCAGCGATTTTGGAAGAGAAATCGATCCTGGGAATATTAGCTCTTCAATGTACTAGGTGTAACTGTACAGGAACTCAACAGCGAAAAAGAAATCGCAAAAGGTGACCCAATAACCACACAATGCTCTGCGGATAGTCGTGTCGAGACCACAGTGGCCTTTCGCGTTTTTCCTTCCTTTAAATATGGCTTCCGTGCATTGCATAAGTTTTTTTTTTCGTTACTGGAATTTTCATTACAACCTTTAAGTCCTTTTCCTGTCTCTGAAACTGTATTTTGTGAGAATTCACTCACTTTTCCTGCGCTTTCTATTGCTCTACCAAATTCATCACCTATTCTTGAATTCTTTTTCATCTTGTAGTCTAGAAGCCATTCTCTATCATTCGGTTATGTGACACAAAGTTTTTTTTTTTTCGTTTTGCATCTGTTCATCTTTTATTCATTCTGAAATCCATCGAATTTCTGGACACGCACCCACACTACTTGTACTGCACACTCCTGATTGTCATTTATTGCATGAAGCGAACCTTTTCCATCCTATAAATAGATTTTGGTCTCCAATGTTCAGTTTCGTGAGAGTCTAGTCGTATTCTTGTGCACATTACATGCATCTGTTCCTTCATTCTTTCAAGAAGTTTATTTGTAGGCTCTATTCCGATCTAGTTCGCCATTACTACTACGCAACCTGGATGTGATTTTTTCAAAAGGACCACCTATTAGAGCTATCTCATACGTCAGTACGTGAGTTACTATGGTGGACTTATCCGCTGAATTATTAAGAGAATCATGAAGGAGGACCTAAATATGTATATTTTTGTATATTATAACTGCTGTTATGCTGTGTATGAAGATATGTGCATACTAATGTTCCTCGAATAACTCGCATAACTCGTAATCCAAGAACTTGCAACTCATAGTATTTATCTTGCTGCTTCTAGAAAAGTACCAGCGCCCTTGAAACTTCCTGTTTTTTCACTCATTTCTTTTCTCCTTCATATTTGTTCAGTTCTCTTCTGTTGCTTATGTTTACACTTTTTCTGAGTTTGGCGACGCACGTCTGAAAAATTTTGGCGCGCTGCCATGATTCATGTGACACCTGCCATGTATTGACTGTTTCATGAATTATATCATCAGGGAGTTTTGAAAGGGTCGTGTGCGTGTCAGTGAAGATTCTTTTTTCAAAACTTTTTTGATATTAGTATTTGAAGCCTGGCTAGCCTGGTATCCTGCTTTTTTGGATTGAATGAGCTCCCTGCACTATATTTCGACAAATTTAATAATGTGATCGCAGCGGAACCTTCATCTTTTTGTGCTGCATCAATTCATCTGCAGCCAGTTGTCACTGGTGAGGAACGCACGATGCTACGTAAGCGGAAGCGGGGGCGATTTCATACTTGTCGCACTCGTCTTCATTCTTGAAACGTACGGATTTGTGTAAAATGACCCCATTCAAATCTGTTTTCCTATTTCTTGTTCGACGCTTTGCAATCATCTTTTCAATGGTGGATGATGGATTTCACATTATATGGAGGTCCGTCGTCTTCGCTTTGCACCTGCGGATGCAGCGCCCACGTTAGTTGCTTCGTTTCCGACCTCTAAAACTCTACGTAGATAATTTACTGTGGAACTCAAATGTTGCAGTCCTGAGTAAGAAGATCAAGAGAGTCATAAGCTACCACGCCCACCGTACGGCTCACATTGGGATCTGTACGGCGCGTCAGCTTACATCTTGAGATCAAATTGGCGGTTTTCTTCCTTTCCATTGTAATTGTAGGGCGCACTCAGCATTCTTTGCATGCCGTGAACAACTAATTTCTATTCGGAACTTTATTTCGCATTCCCCACTCTCCACTGGAGACAGTACCGGTGTGATAGCAGAGAAATAAAGAACGTGAGAAACTGTGCAGCATTTGGAGAGGAAAAGAAAGGTAGTTTTTTCGCACGGATACTTAACTGTCGCGTTTGAAAGATACTATATCTTAACTGACGCCATTCTAGCTTCGAAGAGCGGTCTTCCTTTTTGACAGCTATTTTATCTTTATTGCGACGTAACCACAGTACAGGTAACAGATAGCTGTTTGAAAAAAAAAAACAATGAAAGTAACTTATATGTATCCTGAGAGGAAAGGCTTCTGCCTCTGATTTTCTAAGAGTAGTCAGCGGTAGGATCGATTTATTCGCTTTCTAAAGAATTTAAATTTCCAATTAGTCGAAACAGGGGCCTTTGAAAATGTCTCAAAAGCCATATTATCCGAGATTAGAGTGTCTGGGAAAATATTCGATCGACCCCAATGCCTATGAATTCGCAACTATTTCGAGGCAGGATGTAACAGCTGCGTGGTGAGAATTGGTGTTGGCCCAGCATTAACAGGGCTCTGTTTTTTTTTCTTCGTTTTCCCAGCCATATTCGTTTGCCAGGATTTCACTGTAAATTTACGTCTTCTCCAGCGTTATCTTTCGGTAGCATCGTGTCGACTGAACAGGTTTTTCCAACTTTTCATGGTCGACTGGCTTGTTATCTGTTGTTATCAAAGTGCAAGTGCCAGGCGAGAGAAAAGGAACGAATCACTGCGATATGCAAATCGATCAATAATCGTAATATGTACACGATTTGGGCGATTGCCGGCAGCAGAGCAGCGCATTATAAGTTCACATGAAGTCGTTCAGTGAAGCCGCGTCGGCTAATACGCTAATACGCAATCAATGGACCGGCACACACACACGCACGTCAAGTGTGCGAGACGAGACTGCGCGTAAAGGTGAGCATATTATTGACTCGAGCCACATTGCGAGCTTCGCTTTCGAAGCGCACCGCTTTGATTTCTCCGATTGCTGTGTTTCTGAGACATTTACTCATGTTTCCGGCGTATTATCACCGTACTTGTATCGAGTAGAGAGACCAGAAAAGCGGGTCGCCGCAGGCCAAATTACAATTGACTCACGTCGCCCACACTAAATGCATCCGTATTGTTTACGCCGCAAGTTGGGGTCTTGTTGATTGGTTTCCTTATTCTTCACTAGTCTACCATGCAAGGACTTTTCTCACAGTCGTTGTTTTTTGTTGCTTCTTTTTTAAAATGCAATTCCCTCGCTGAATTTTGAACCAACTGGTTTTCAAAGCTTTCACCAGTCTTTTAGTCATGTGAACAGGGAACTTGTGAATTTCTGCTCAGATTGGTATGTAGCTCACATTGAAAATGAAAAGTGAGAGTTTGTGCGTGACAACCAAATAATTTGTTGAAGTTATGAGCGTTGATTCTTTAGGTAGTTCTTCTTCTTAATTTTGGGGACTCACTATGAGGTGTTTCGCTGCCATAGAGTTTAATTTTTGATTAAATAATTTAAATCTGTGCGTATACGACAGTGCCCGCATCCCTTCTTTGAGATCCTTACCCTTAAGCACTGATAGCCTATGAATTTTAACTGATTTCCGGTTTCTGCACTCGGAATTCAATAGCTACCAAGAGTATGCATTTATTACGATCACTTCGCCACACATTTCTGAACTAAGTTAAAGTTCCTGAAATGTTATGTCATTCTTCTGAATGCAAGGAAATTGCTATAGTGAATAAGTAGTGTTTGGTTAGGTCAGCTTGTTTGTTAAAAAAGAGCCAACACTAACAGAAGATTACGGAGTGTGTGTAGTTGAAATCGGCTTTTATTTTTTTTTAGTGGTACAACGGTAGTTATTCTAGGACTTTAAGTAATATCCGCGGATTCCGCTTGTACAGAATTTAGGTTAGTCTCGTTGCCTCTTGTTTTTGTCGTTTAAATCCCTTCATTAATATTTTCTCTGAGCTTACTCGTCCCCGAAAATTAGTTTACTATTGTCCCTATTAAACCGTAATATTTGGTAGGCATGTTCATACAGTGTTGTCTTTCAATTTGTGTACTCCACATGGCAGTTGAGCAAACCACGTCGCGCTTTGGTTTGTAGTCGACACGTTTACACTTCTACTGTACTGTGCAATAGTGCTTGTCCGGTGAATAGAGTGAAGTTGTAGCACATCCATAGTGTTTATTACTCATTTTATGACGCATACATATGTATTCCTGTCAAACATCATGTAGATCGCTTTATTTCCAGTACTTTTTCTCTCGACTTTTGCTCGAGTGATTCTATAATCTGTGTTACTTGGAAAATGTCGCTTGATCGACATCTCCATAACTTCGGTATAGGTGATTACATCCTTTTCTAACGGCAGCGGCAAGCTCCTCTGCTTGACTTGAAAGAAATGCTTCTAACGGAGGTTTGCTTTTTCAAAGAACGAGTCCTTCATTGCACAATTGTGCATATTATCCAGTGATGCTCTAGGTAGATAGCTCATTTGGAATGTCACCAAACATTTGCGTTAAGTTGCTGCAGTGCAGTAGTATCTCTTTTTTATTCTTTCCCATTGTTTTTCATCTTCAAACGATTTTCTTCATCAGATATTGCAATGAGCGACGTGTGTCGGCGTATGTATGTGTGATCAGCTGATGTTGTACATGTGTAATAGTGTGTTCATCGATCGTGACATTCTCGTTTTTCTGCCCTGCCGGGGTCTAGTATAGTCAAGGTTGCTGGTGCGACTTGATTCAATGTTTCTTTTGTTAATGTCTGTTACTGGTGCTAAATGCAGTAGGGGGCAGAATTTAAGGCACTCTCTACGTTAATGGATTTACCATTCTCCTGGGGTAGCAGTAAATGTGCATCGGCTGGCTTTAACCTTCACCAGTAATGGCAGTATTCCCATTTTGGAACGAGTTCCCAATAAAATTGTATAGTTTCGAAAGGGACTTCACATTTGAGGCTTGCCTTCGATTTTTCATCGCAGGAGATGAGCAAAGCTCACAACCACTTTCATGTTTTCTAGAGGGGTTGCTAGCTAGACCTACTACATATGTGCGGACTCATCCTTCGCAGTCCCACAGCCCATTTCTACAGAGCTCTGCTTTTATGAACACCATCTCTGAGTGAATTAATTATATACCGCACATTACATGTGTGCGTAATCCCATTCGCTTTGATTGCTTCATGTCAGTTTTTGTTTTATCGCACCGATTGGTGTACAGGGTGGACGAGCTTATCGATTATTCTCCTGTCAGAGCGCTAAAAGTTGTGAATAATTCGGCTTCCACCATGCGTTTTTATTCCACTTTTATTCCCAACATGGTCGATTCGTTTCTGCCGCGGTGTTCCCAATTTTTCGCATAACTGCATTTATTTTTCGTATCGATCCAGGCTTCGTTCGTTTTCCAACTGTGTTTCATTTCCCAGCTTGTGCACTATTGAATGTTTCGAAGTATTTGAAGTTTTCTAAACGGGATTCTCTTAATTTGTTAATCCGTGGCTTTATTTGAATAGAATGAAAGTTGTTTCCTAGATGGCTAAGTCAGGAACAATTTTGTTCACCTGCTTTGGTTTTCAAGTTTAATTTCATGGCGCTCCACGAAATCAATCTGTAATTGCAATATGAGAGGCAGCTGTTAGCTCAAGCTGCCCCAAGCTGTCATTTTTATTTAGTCCAGCTGTTCTCACCATTGATTGCTCCCTTTAATCAGGCTACATGCAAAAATTTCATCGTTGCCGTTTTCTCCAATATTTTTGTCTCTTAATTCATTACCCAGTTCTGTAGGTAAGTTCCATCTATAAGGTTTTGTCTGAATGAAATATTGAAAAACTCCCAAAAATCCATGTTCTGTTGGTGTTGGTTATTTGGTGCTATTCGAAATCTTTTATTATCAGTCGAGGAAATTTGCAGTGGGTGAGAGTGTGTCTAACGAGGTGTTCTTGGTTTAGTGATCTATTTTTTCGAAAAGAGCCGTGTCAAATACCATTTTTAATCCCTACCCTGTCCTTGAATATCGATTTTAAGTATTTATACCGCAATGCTGGCCGAAGCAACTATCGAGCTTCTTTGTTTGTACTCTTCAGAGTCATTTGGTTTCTCTCTCAGTATAGTCTCCTTTACTTCTGAACTTGTGATTGCTTTCTCTCACATCAATGTCTGTTCTATATCGGCATAAATTTTGTTGAGCTCAGCACAATTGTCACATGGATCGCTTGTTTGCGGCGCGTGTTTGAATGTGCGATCGGACGGACATGCGCTAAATTTTGACGTGTCGGCATTTCTTATGCGTTTTCGTCAGTTGTTTCCGGGCAGTCTTTTTTTCGTCAGTTAGTCATGTTATGCGTGCGTTCGTTACAGGCTGGTGTCCGATTGTATTGCGAGAGATCGGGAGTGGTATGCGGTAGAGCGCCTCAACACACGGGCCTTAACTAATTCGTCAACGTCGTCCACGATTTCCAATGGCCTCTACTTCCTCCGGGCAAGGTACGGAAGGTTTTCGTCTCAACGTTTATTTTTATGGTTTTGTGGAACTTCTTCTTTTAAAATATATGATTGTGCGGTCTTAATACCCTGCATTTCGTTATTTGTTGCTTTTTGCTGAGAATATTCTACGTCAGAATCAGGAGTTAAATTTTTGAGGATCACTGATTGGATTTAATAGCTTGAATATGAATTAGACAGAATTCATAGGGAATAAAATGTCATCGCATTTAAAATAAAGGTCGTTATTCTTCGCATTCATTGTTTTAATGTCAATTTTACGGCCGTGATCACATTTTTTATTATTTCTAAAAATTCACTTAGTGCTCATTCTAGTGCCTGGGTGTTTTAAACTATGATTGCACCAAAAATGCAAAAATCCTTTGAGATAGCCGTTTAAAATTTTTGCTTGGATATATTTTAAACGTTTCTCTATTCCCCCGATTTTCAAATTTTCTAATAGAAAGATTTTTTGTTTCCTCTTTTTTTTAAACTACTGAAGGCTTTCCTGGCACAGGTTTCCTTCCTAGTTGATAACAGTTCTTAGTACTTTTTCTTCTCAAGCAAATGCTGCAACATTTTTTTTGAATTTTTGTCAAGAAATCTCATCACTTTGTATAGTAATACCTCTGTCATCCTTTGTGAATACGGTGATTTTGTTCGGTAGTTGAAGAGATCATACCAATAGGACGCTGGGGAATATTTTCAGTTACAGTAATTCGCACGAACTGTAGTTGTTTTGGCTATAAAAATTTTCGTTTTTTTTTCTTACTTTCTTTGCTTTTCTTTTACATTTAGTTGTTTTAAAATTCTTTTCTGTGTACAAAAACTTCGATATTTCATTGAGCCATGCAGCTCTAAAATGAGGTTTATGAGGTGTTTCATCTCGAAATGGCGGAAATGTGAAAGATGCATTTTCACTCATATGTGATCAGGCTTTGATAGGAAATGAGATATTTTAAGTTAGGTTCTAGGGCTGCATCAGTGTTTCCGCTTAGTCTGTTAATTTGTAAATAGCACTCGTTCCAGCTGCTTATACGCAAGCCCTTAAAAATGATTTAATTCACGATTCAATGAATTGTTATTCGTAGGAAGCGAATGACTAAGACTGTTCCTGGCAGCAGTGAGCTGAGCTGATTGATCGCCTACCAGTTGTTTTTATTCCAGATACTTCTGGTAATCCGAACAACTCACAAGCCGCTGCGAAGGATACAAAGCAGTACACAGAACGCGTTGTAAAGAGTACGTGGCTTCTTTTTATTGTTATAGTAGCTTTATTATCTTCTTTATCGGTTGTTTTTGATGGTGTTAGATTTTTCAAAGCATGTGTTGATATTTTACCGGGGATTACCCATGGGTGCGATTGACGACGGCTACTGACGTGCTGATTCTTTCTTTCTTTGTGTAATTCCGAAGTGATGTCAGTCTGAATGACATTTTGACAGAGCTTGGAGTTTTCATGAATACATTTTGGAAATTTGATATACGAAGTGCATATGCGGAGTTTATTGCCAGCAGCTATCCACGAGGCGGCGTATAATTACCTTTACCACATGAACACGCATACTTCATTTCTTAGGCATAAGCTCTGGTCGTTTAAATGTCCATGAAGTAGCTCACTTTGAAAGCCGATTTGTTTCGGAACACTTATAAGTTGCTCTTGTCTTTCTTGGGAAGCTTTGTTGAAAGGCTTCGTGATCAGAAATGTCGGGTATGGCGGGCCTCATGTCAGATAGGACGTCTTATGAGCTATAACGAGGCGGTGAAGGGTTTATATCGACGGAGAGGTTATTGCCCATTTCTCTTCGGAATGTCCTTCTTTCGAGATGAAAAGAGCACAGACGAGGAAGGTGGTCAACGAATGAGCATTGCGTTAGATGAGCATCCAGCTACGTGGATCGCCTGTGATGCATAAACGCATTGGTTTTCAGGATATCTGTTCATGTTCTGGCTTGCTAGTCATTTGCAAACGTGAATCGGACAACTGGGCGAGCGCGCTATGGAATGGTAAATGAGGCTTCGTTCGCTCAGCCGATACGCTGTTTTGTTTCGTTCGTTGCGCGGAATTCGTTTGGAGAAAATTGGTTTCTTCGGGCTGGCGAATAACAAGGAGAAGAAGGGAGCGAACATGCGGGCACGCAATGACTACGCTTTTTTGTGGGTCGAATTTTCGGATGGGGTTGAGGAAATTGCAATCACTGAAGGCTTGGATTCGGAAGGGGTGATTGGAAAGATGTTGCATAGAACAGCTACCAAGGGGCTTTTCTTTTTTTTCACAATTTGATCCAGATTTGCAGTCACGAGTTCTGTTGTGGAGCTGAATGAATGAACGTTTTACAGTTAGAAGGCTAGAAAAGCAAGTACAGTGCAAAAATATTTGTGGTGTAAACCATAAAAAGTGACAGATAGCTTACCTGTCACACTAATTGCCTATCATTGCACTCCTAGTTATTTATTGCTTTCAGCTGCAATAACTTTTTAGTTTATGGATTTGAGCTTTGCTGCATTCATCAGTTTCTTCCGGGAGTGAAGGAATAGTTAGCATTTGTCGGCTCAACCGTGGAGACGCTGTAAAATGGGCATCAAGAGGTGGCGGCTGTTCGGGTTCATGGCTAACGTGCACGGGCTTGAACATTATCACTGTGAAAAAATAATGGTTTAGTTAATAGCAAAGATTTACAGCTATACCAGTGAAGTTCTGACTCATTATTGTACAGAAACCAGGTTGGATTCATAGTTTGATTAAAGTTTAAGCTATAAACGTTACTTTTCGGCGTTGCCTGAAAGGAATCGTAGCTGCTGGTGAGTAAAACCTGGTTTCGAACACTGCTCCGTAGAAAACTGTTTTTTTTTTATCGCAGGGCAAAATAGCATGAGAACAGTTCATTTCGTTTGTACGATGGTAGTTTTTTTTTGTCAGAGGTGCGTTGGGTCACTAAAATGACTCTCTTCAAATGTTTACTCTCTTCCAGTTCGGGATTTCAGGCTCTAATTAGAGGTGCTCAATCAATCGAAATTCCTCAGATTTTCCAGTCCCTATATTCTCTTTTTTTTTGGCAAAAATTATCCGTTTTGTTCAGTACTTCATATTTAAATTACTAGTTGCTGAGTGTCAACATAGGCGTGTGAAATCACTTGAGGTGTAAGTTTGATGCTCTAAATCATGGACATGAGAATTATTGTTGTCCATGCCAATTCCACAAACTGCCCTTTAGGCTCACTAAATTGGTGTAACTAAGGAACATCACCTCTTACGAGCACCTTTCATTCCGGAGAGGAGTGTCCTAGGACCTGTGCGGAATTTGGATGATGTCCAATGTTTCAAAGTTCCCTTTCTTCGTTAGCTCCCTTATAGATGCCTTCTCAGCGTTTGAATTCAGCGTCCGCGCGCGTCGCCTAGATTTTTGAAGAAAGTTGTCGTAAGGGTTGCTATGTTTTATATATGGATTTTCTTTTGTTTTGCGCTAGAATATTCACATTAACGGCATGTTTTTATCGTTTTTTTTTTTTATAATCAGAAGATCATCTTTCCGTGACCACCGTTGCTGGGAGTTCTTTCTTGTCCAGGGGTGACTTTCCTTTCTGGACCTGCTTACTTTTGCTACCTGCTTACTTCTCTTTTCTTTCTTTTCTTTCCTTTCTGGACCTGCTTACTACTCGACTTTCATGCCCCTGTGTTCTGAATGATGAGCTATCCCAGCAGTTCTGCCGTCAAATGACTTTTTCACGGAGCCAATTATCTGAAATCCTTAAAGACGTTTTGTTCTGGACGGCATTTGCCGAAAATCGATACGATTCCTTCTTTCGTGGTCGTCGGGGCGATTGGCGTTGCAAATTGTGCTCGAATTGAAATGGTGTGCGTTTTCCGATTGATGTGTTGTGCAGTGGACGGAGGAGCGGAGCGGATGGACGCGGACGAGCGAGCGAGCCAGCTAGCTAGCTAACGGGGGGCAGGGAAGGAGGGGTAGCCGCTCTCGATTGATGACGTCGCCGAGTGGGGGTGGATCGAGGGAGGAGGCAGAGCGGAGTCAGCCAGCCAGCAGCACCGCCAGGAGGCAAGCCTACGGGGCTTGTGTCCCGGTCGATAGGCTGACTGGCCGCATGCAACTAGTGTCCGTGGTGTTTAAGCAGGCCATATCCTCGCAACTGAGCTGAGCATGTGCTTATACGTCATCTGAAGCGGAGCAAACCTCAGAGAAGCAGTACATTGTTGTTGACCGAGCTTCTGCGGCGAATAAGTGACAAGTCTCAGATTATGGGAACTCAGTGGCTTTGAACTATGGGAAAAACGCTTCTTTATGGATGAGGAAGCAGCTTCGGAGCGGTCACATGGGCGGAATCTAGAAAGAAGTATTCACTATCAGGCTCAAGGTTGATGAAACTTGGCAGGCAGTTTTTAGTTAACGTTTCCGACTTCCTCAAGTCAAGGAGATGGAATTGAGGTGAACCTAATTGCAGTTTTTTGGTTGTTTGAGGCTGAGCGCTTTCTTCAACCAGGTTGGCTACTTGGTATAACCATGAATTCTGTAGTTATGAAGCGGAAAGGACAGATGTTCTTGATTCGCAGTTCGCTCACATTACTTTCCGGAGGTTTGACGTGATTTCCGCCGGAAGTGCTTGGTTGTTGATGATGTGAGTATTCGTGTTACTGCTTGTTTTTGCAGTTTCTGCAGTTGCCTCGGGGATATCATGTGGTCAAGTGTTTTAAATAGCGCTACAACCACGCAGCGGACTTTCTTCTGTTTTGTTGTCGAACATGAGGCATCGGATTTGAATATGGTTCATAGGGATTTCATGTTTTGTTTGAGCACTTTTAAACATTTTTTATCCGGCCGAGGCATGCGCCTTACTCTATTTTCGGAAAAGGATTGCACCTTAAGTTGATATCTGGTCTAAGTCGAGAATTTCAAATACATATACACGTGTAGTTTTCATTACGAGTTGCAGTAGTGATCGCGAAGTGTTTAGGCGTAAAAGCAGGGCTTATCTTGGTTACGCAAATCAGCGATAAGCAGGTAGTGACGCGAATGTAGCTGTTATCTAAGGGACAGTATTAGAAAGTTCGAAATTTAAGTGATCAGCATTTTTTTTTGCCGAAGGATGTGACCGGCTTTTAATTTGGCTGGAAATATTCGACAAGGAATGAATACCGAAGAACCTGCCGAAAATGCAAATAGGACCAAACACAAGGCGGGAAAACGAATGCGATGATGTAGAAATAAGCAATCTCTCGGGAGGAGATGACGAGGAAAAGGAAGCGCTGTTCCGTGGGATGCTTTGATGCTTCGTTCTACAAGCGACGGAGGGGAATAACAGTTTCACGCATTTTGCTAACTAGACGAGTTGCAGAGTCATTTTTCTTGGGATGGAGAACAGATGAAAGGTCCTGCAGTCGCTCGCCAGTGAAGATCATTTATATACATAAAATGGAAGAGTGCTCATTCTGGAATGTGGTCCATGAACTTTAGAAAACAATAGAAACTTCGTTCTTTAAATTGAAAAGAGGCTAAAGGAGGCTGTTCGAGTCGTTCGTTCAGTCTATCACTTTTCTATTACATTAGTGGCACCGTCAAACACGCATTTCTTATGTTGTTGGAAGAATTTTCGGGAAGTTTCAAAGCGTTGCTATTAGTGCTTAAACATTTATGTGATGAGTGGCGCCGTAGAAATGTAGTTAGTTAGAAAAGTAGTGAAATTCACGGAAAGCACTAACAACAAAGCTCCGGCAAAGCAGGCACTGGGAGTGGATTAACGGTTTAGGTCACTTACTCATTATTCTTTTCCATGCTGTTAAGATCAGTTCGAATCGTGTTGCCCTTTTTTGAGTCGTCTAATCCTTATGTCCCCTTACTTGATCTCATGGGTTTATCTTCTAGGGACGAAAGCAAAGAGTGTCAGTGCTGTGCATTACTATGCTTCCTTTCCAAAAATGAGCTGCCTGATCCCCTTCTTTCATTTGTTTACAGCCAGTTTCCAAATAATTCCTCATTTGGCATTTCCTATTTACAACTTCTTACCAAAGCAAACAGTCCAACGCAGATGGCTGAACAATCAGAAGAAAGACGAAAACGTGCTTTAATGGTGTTGTTAAGAGATTCAAGGTTTTTTAATGACGATTGTGAAACCCATGATCAGCCGCTGCAGCTCCAGAAAAAAAAAACAAAAAAAACTGAGCAGTGCTGCTGTCCTGTGCATCCTTTCGAATTCTGACTGACTTAGATCACCAAGATTTTTTTCGTTATTTCTAATTCTCATGCAAGGGTGGACATAGGCTTCATTCTTCTCTGGAATTAATCAAAATAATACTTGTGGGAAAATTGGGTCATGATTGTCACTGGCTCTCATCGAACCAATATCATTTTGTTTCTTTTTTATCACGAAATTGCGATAATGATCCAATTTGTCTGCGTGCCAGCTTTGTAAGGGTTGTTTTTTTCATCGATCTTTGCTGTCTAAGTATGCATTATTCGGTACATTTTGCGGAGACTGCGTGATGACTTCCATTAGATCCTTTAGTGGCTCGACTCCACGCATACGATTGTTTTTACAATGTGAAATTGCCTGAGATTTGAGATATTTGCCCTTTTTCGCGGCGAAGCACGTCGGTTGCCGTCGTCGCGTCAAAGGCATCGTGCCAGATTGTGAGAGACAGCTGTAAATATAAGCTGTCAATAAATTGGCCGATGCGGTGGGAATTTGTGGATAACCGAAAGCAGGGGGGGGGGGTGTAGGATTTTTTAAAAGCTCCCATTTATGGATTTCTTTTTAGGTGTTCAGTATCCGGTGTCGGACCGGCTTAATGTGGATCAGGTGTTCGATCGGCGGACAGGGAAGCCACGTCACGATGTGCTCAGAGATTATTTTATTAAGGTAAGTGGTTCAAATTTCAAATTTCAGTAGTGCATCTTTGGGTTGAAAGTGAATCCCACGTGCTGTTCTGCTCAGGCATTTATAAACTTTAATTTTATCGGGGGGGGGGGGGGG